>VZUI01006200.1:0-50711 GCA_013401135.1 Cettia cetti | reverse complement strand
AAGAAGAAGACCCCAGGGCACCGCCCAGATTCCTCCATCTTGTCCCCATTCACCTCTATTCTAAGAACCCAAATGTGAAGAACTACACTACTTTTTACTACCCTTTGTGGCTTGTAATTCCTCTCTCAGTGTTGGAAGTTTTGCCCATGGACTAAAGTCCAAGCCATTGTCCTTCTGGGCTGTGTACCAGGGTCTCCAACCCCCCTGTACAGATCCCAGACCACCCTGTACAGGTTCGAAATCCCCCTGTACAGGTCTCTGTCAGTCCAGGGTATTCAAAGCAATGCCCTGGACCCCAACACTTTATATTTCAGGAAGTGCTAACGAACTGTATGCTCCAGTTAGAGATTAAAGCCCCACCTCATTGTTCCCCAAGTAGCAAGTAAGATTTTTTTCTTGTGTAAGATAGCTAAGGCATCCAACAGGGAACTAAAATTAAGACGTCACTACAGTGATTCATACCTTGGCAAACCACTCTTTAGCCTCTTTTGCCCTAGAGTTTCCCAGGCAGAAGTCTGGCAAAGGCAAATCCTGCCAGTATCATCCCGATCTCCCTTCAAACTCCTTGTAGTACAGCCATGAACCTGAACTGTTGTGCTTGATGGAGCAGTGAGATGTCTGGCAGAGGCAAGTGCTATGGACAGACCTTTTCTCAGCATGCAGAAGACATTCCCCCATGCCTCGCACAGGCCTGACACTCCCAACACCCTTTGCTACAGCCACAGCTCTGAACAGTGCACAAGAGCAGAGCAGCAAATACTCCAATGCCTTCTACCTGTGCTACACAACATGATTCCAGCTTGGGAAGCCACCCTGCTTTTTCTTTAATCTGCACTGCCTGCCAACAATACAGCATCAGCCTACAGCCGAGAGGAAACTGAAATAAGGCTCCGAGTCCATCATTCTGCTATAACCTGACCCAGGCAATCTTCCTCCTCTGAATCAAAGCACAGATACTTCCTTACAAAATAAGGATGAAACCTCTCATCAGGCCTCATCTAAATGAGTATGTTACCTTTGATTACACACATCCACATGCCCAATGTTAAGTATTATTATTGAAAGTTGCTGCTTTGAAAGTGTAATTAGTTTCACTCTAAAGTAGTTTGACAAGTGATCTTGCACAGATATAGCTATGTTTTTAAGCTCGGCACACATTACTTTATATCAAAGTCTGACACTCAAGACAGAAGAACCTCTAAGTTATTTCTCAGCACTGTTTTTAAATTTTCTTTACATGCCTTATAGCATTAGTTAAAATACATGAGCATTGTATTAACTAGTTTTATGGTTAGGAGAATTACAAAGCCACCAAATCCAAAATTTTGATGTGCAGAAAGTGAAGACAAAATACAAAGTGCCAAGTAAAACATAGTAAGAAGGGAATGGAAAAGAAAGTAGGAGCTTTTTAATGTGTACTTGCTGTTGTACTAGGCTCCAAAATCTAATTCAGGTGCCTGACTACTGAAGCCCAGGATCTGGAACAACAGTTTATTGCCATTAACTGCCAAATAACCATTCCCATTTAACAACATACAAGAAATAACTTCTGCAAGCATCAAAACTGAACTAAGAGCCCTTCAAACTTAAAAAGCAAGGCCTCAGTCAGAGGGTCAGTCTGAAGTTATTTAGTAATCAACCATGTTCTCCATGAAGTGAGAAAGGACAGTCATCAGAATGCAAACGGGACAGCTCAGAAAATACACTTTTCTACAGGTACAAATCAACATGCACTACTTATGAACTTACACTTTTACACAAATTATCTACAAATTACAGCGAGTTAAATGCCTTTGGTAGTGCAGGGGGAACACTACTCCCACCTCACCCCCACAAACACAACCACACTGAGGGGTTTCAGGGAAGCAAGTTCGGTGTGAAGTCACAGCCACCTGTAGGAAGCAGTCGCTGCTCCAGAGCTCCAGCTCAGCCACCCTGCACTCCCTGCCAATAAACCGCAAACTCTGTTCAAGGCCGCTGCAAAAGCTTTCAAAATACAAGTCACTGGAAGAAGAAAACAAGGGGAGAAAAAGCTAAAGGCTTCAATTAACTGTTCCCTAGGATAATTTAAGAGAAAACAACTCTAACCAGGATCGCTTAATAATCATCATGGCTTGAAACCAAGACACATGACTCCAGAACTTGTGCTGAAGACTGCATTTTGATCTTGTTGTGAAAATAAATGGACCTTAAGCAAGAATCCTGGGAAAGTTAAGGACTATTAAGAAAGACATGATAAATTGTATCTCTTCTAGATTGAAACTTTTTCTGTAAGGGATAGCATTCCCACCTGCCAGCCTCAAGGCCCTAAAAACCAGAGACTGCCTGCCAATTCCACCTTTCCGAGGCATTAATTGTATTTTCCCACACTAACAGATTGGAATTTTTTTCGAATAAGCACTCAGATATTTTTCTCATGAGTTTTTAAAGAACTAAAAACTAAAAAATCCATCTGAAATCCTATGCACATTAATGCTCTTACACCTTCACTAGCCTTTTCTGAGAAAGGAATTAAGTTCAGAAATGGATGGGAAGCTACCCAAAATATATCCTGATTACAAGTAATCATGAAACATGACAAAAACAGACCAGAAATAAAGAGAAGACATCACTAACTCACAGGAGCTAGTTACGAGAAATGAATCTCTTCCTCTCATGAGCACACCAACCAAGGAGATTGAAATCAAAATATTGTCTGGACACAAAAAGGAATTTTTAACCCTAAGATGTCACAGTCCAAAACAAAAGTTATCAATACCCAGTCTTTAAAACTTACAATTTCGTCTTAAAACATATTCAGATCTATTGTAAGAGCAGATCATCATACCCTGGAACTGGGTGGCAATATTGCCCTCTCTTCCAGCTAAACTTTCTTCTGAAGTTTCTACTGTTGGCCACCATGAGAAGTAGATACTGGATAACTGCTCTGCAGATGCAGGATTTCAAGACCTGATCAAACCAAGTGATTCCTGAATAATGGCAAATTGCTGAAAACATGTCCAAATCCTTCCCAAGCAAGCGAGGGATAAATCAGAACCATGGGCTTTGAAATGGAAGATTACACAGTTCCACTTTAGGGGAGAGTACCTTATACATAGTTTCATTTTATGGATGCTGTGAAATCAAAAGCCTCAAGCCTATTATTCAGACTTTTATAATATTTTACTAATCTCACATTTCTGGCACACAAACTCCTAAAAGTCCTGAGGCTTTTATTTCAGGGGGGACTCCATTTCTGATGGACTGATGGTCCTCACAGACATCAGATCCATTTGCTGTGTCCAGAGGCACAGTACCAGCTGCTAGTCAAAACTTTCTTAAAAAAAAAACAAAACAATCAAAACCCAAACAAAAAACCCCAACCCAAAACGAACCAAAAGAACACAAACAGACCACTTTGTAAGAAAAATAGCTACATAGAGCTACATCATAGGCAGGGTTTAGCAGCCTTTACAAATAAATAAATCTCAACTCTCTAAACACTGCAATACCTTCAGTTTCTCCCTCATACACATGCTCTTAGTAAGTACCTTTCACCATGAAAATGCTGGGCAAAGGCTTTCATTTTGTCACCTATTTAAAGGTGATAAAATATTTCATGACACAGAAAGCCCCAGCTCTTCTACATTATTAAAAACTGTCTGTGACATTTCAGTTATTTCCACTTTTATTCACATGAAGCTTCTAGAGAAATAACAATTCTGTTATCAAGATATTAAGATCTTCTTTCTCCCCTATTTCAGTCCAGTTTTACACTTGTATCCTGTTGGTGAGAACAACCATCTTCAATGTGATCACTGAAATTTTTGAAGAACTAACGAGTTACCCTCTTACCTAGAACACAATCCATGCTGAGGAAGTCACCCACTTAGTACACTTATTAACATTCCAAACTACTGCAGCAGGAAAATAATTCTATTAGGGTTGCTGTACAAGTCACTTTGCACTTTTTTTTTTTTTTTCTTTTTGCCACTGTATCCTGGAGACCAAACCAATCATCTCCCAGGACTCAATGCATCTACAGGTCTTACTTAAAAGAGAATGTTTATTTTATATGCTAGCTCTGCTTGTGATAGTGACCAGACTAAACTGCACAGAATTGCTGCAGTTGAGGACAGACACAGGGTTTCAACTAAAAAAAATGCAACCCTGACTGACATAGTTACACCCAATTCAATACTGACAGAAAACTTTTCTACTAGTATATCAGCAGGGTAGCAGTTAGCATTAGCACCATAAGCAGAACCACAAACAACAAAAGGTGCTGGAGGGGAAAAATGAGATTAAAAAAGCTGCTAGGGAACAGCAATGCAGACTGCATACAGCTCAGCACAAAAACATCTCCTCACCCCAGCTCAGTGCATGCTACCATTCTAACCAGCACTCGCTTCAGGCTGGAAGAGAGGCAAAGGGTGTGCAGGAGGGACAACCTAAACTCCCAAGTTTCCTCAGCAAGACAGCAGAGCTGGCAGTGCTCCATTAATTCTGGCTTGGGCAAGAACAAATCAAGTCCAATATACAGTCCCTGCTAACAAATGTTAATTAATAAGCATCTAATTTTTAATGTTATTTTTCTTCAACCTTCTTCAAGGGAGAAAAATATTACTGGCCTCGTTATAATTGTCAATTCATCTATCATCATCTTTGCCATTAGCTATTAGACTGTTAACAACTACATTTAACACATTGCATTAATACAAAGCAGGCAGTCTGTATATCTCAGGGCACAGGCAGCTTATCCATTTCTATGAATATTCATAGTTAAGGTGACAGATTTAAAGAAAAAAAAAAAAGCATATTTAAGCTGCTGCAAAAAGCACAGGAGCTCAGAACTAATCACAAAGAGGCCCATCCAGTCCTAAAGCTGCAGCAGGATCCTGGATGTTTCAAAGCCAGATTCAGTAACACAAGTCCAATAAAAAAGTGTCACTAACCACACCATCAGAATGGACAAAGTGAGATCTAGATATTGCACTGAAGCAAATGTAGGGAAAAGAGTCAGAAATGGAGGAGCACAAAAAAGAATAAAGACAGAAAAGGCAAACCCAATAGATCTAAATTGAAGCACATTATACCTTGCCATCCAATAAACTTCTAAATAATTATCCAGTTGTCATAGAGAGCCCTTGCTCTCACACCTGCACATACAATGTCAGCAACTATGCTACACCACATACATTGAAATTAACCAATTTTCCTTCTTACCTCAAGGTAACATACATGCTTCATAAAAGTTTCTAGTTAAGAGCCATTTAATAGCAGGTTTTATCATGTTTGACTCCACAACTTGAAGGTTCTGAATAAAACAGAAATTTCAAATAGAAATTCATTTTGCTTCGTTATACTTAAATCACACAAACATATATGAAAGGTACAGAAGATCAAAAAAATTTTTTGCAAGACAGAAACAAACTGTAAACCAGAGACAGAAAAGAACCATCTGCAGACCAGATATCTAATGTGCATTAAATGACTGGTTTGTAATATGACTCATTATTTGGATCCACAGAGGAAAATATCACACTCTCCCTAAAAAGAGTTGATCAAACAGAATCAGTCATTTAGCTATGTGGGAGTTTTTTAGTAACAGGTTTCAAATAATTGTTATATATTATCACATCAGACTCTTGCACTTTACCTATGCAAGGAAGATAGGCTAATATGAGTTACAGCTGCAGAAACACCAAACAATTAAGCTTCCCAGAACCCTCACACATCCCTCATTTAAAACTCTCTGAAATAGTAATATCACTACTTTTTATGGACAAACTTCCAGCTATAAAGGCATCTCAGTACTGTAATACATGATGCTGACCTCTATCAATATTTTATCTATTGCTCTTAAGAGCAACATTTGACATTTTGCACTACTGCCAAGTAAAACACAAGTGTAAATTCCTGAAGTGCAACCTGCTTAAGGAAACTTACCCATGTTTAACGTGCAGAAAATAGTTTTAGTGAGGAAAATTGCTGAACTAAAAACACGCACAGCAGATCTGATACAAGTGAGAAGACAAATCAGTATGTTTTCAATCTTACTTCAGCCTCACTAGTTCCACCTCCTATTCTGCATCCTTCAGTACATCCAGAGAAAGATGATACCAATGTTTGTCCTGGTTGGCAAAATTACATTTTCTATGGACTTAGATCTCATCAACTGTAATCAGAATCCAAGCACTCATGCACAAGCCACCTTTATGGTCCTTGACAGGTAGTGCCAGTATCAACAGTTGGATTAAATGTAATACAAAAAGAGGCATTTAATTAAATTTTATTTCTATAATTCAGCATACAAAATAAAATACTGAGTAAAATTAAATGTTAAGCATACATCAACCCATTTTTTAAATCTATTAGTATTTTATTCAATTGTTTACAGTCACTAAAATACATCTGTAACAATTAACTGATAGCTTTTTTAGTATTAATTATATGTTTGCATTATTTACCAGTTGCTTTTTACTAAATAGTAAAAAGACCATTTTGAGCATATAAAGTTAAGTGAAATCAAAAAAAATTCACCCACAAAAATATTATGTTGATAGGAGATATGGGTATGACAAATTTTTTCTAAAGGTCTTTATCACTGCTAAAAGCTGACATGACAGCAACAACTAAATGCCTGTCCTGTGCTGGAGCTAGCTGGATGTTATTTAAAACATAAGACAACAGCTGTCACTTAAAGAGAAATACAGCCTTCTAACAAGCAGTTCTCTTAATAATGATTCTCTTCAAAAAAGTGTTCCCCAAAGTATTGTATTTAACAAACAGTCTTGTGATCACTATCATAACCAGCTGGTAAGGATATAGATGATAACCCTGATAGTATATCAAAGATGTTTCAAGTACAACAAAAAGCTTCATTGCAATACTGAAAAGAAGGAAGAGCAGACAGAGGTATCAAAGAGACTTTATCAAGGTAGAGATGATAGCAGGAAATGAGTCAATAAGATCCCTCTGAACTTCAGCATAGTCTTTATCCAGACAAACACTTTTTAGCCTGGTTCATGGCTGCAGTGTTCAAAGAGGTACTGATAATGGGACAGAAACTTTGACTTGATTAACAGGCAAAAAAAAAAAAGCCCAAACAACATTTACCTTATGGCAATGTAAGCTGTTCAATCTTCAAACCATTTCCCACACCCTTAATAAATATTGGTATTTAATAAAGTCAAAAAAGCTGCAAGATAAAACACTAGAAAATATGATGGCAAAACCAAGGCTACTTCAGATTACAGATGAAAAGACACTTGCAACATTTTCATCTGAACACTATAAAGAAACAGTGTAAGCAGCAATCAGTAGAACACTGGCAGGAAAGAGGGTGCTACCTTGGACCTCTCCCAAGTCTCATTTTATGATTCTCATGATTTTCAGGACTTTCTATATGGATTTTTTTTTTTTTCTTCCCCCCATGAAGACATCTCCCCGCATTGTGCAAGCCTGTGGAGGAAGGCTCCACTTCGGGGAAACAGAGATTAGCTAACTCACTCCCTTACTGCTACACCCAGCATGTCCCAGCAGCATTAACCCTTCATTTGTCCCAACCTGTTGGCCAATGCTGTGGCATCAGCCACAGAAACCATACCAGAGGAAATATGTTAATAGCAATCACATCACTTCACACTGTGCAGCCTGTAAATACTCTGCCTTGACAAAACTTTAGAAACTTTCAGATTATTTCTGACTCCAGCTTATAGTCATGTCCAACTACACCATGAAAGTCATAAAAGCAAAGCCATGCACTTGTCTGGTTGGATGTCATCATAAACCTATATTTACTATAATGAACGATATGATAGTTCATATTAACTATAATGAATTGTTTTGGTTTTAACTGTTGCACGTGACTGCCACAAGTCAGTTCACACTAAAATTCTTCTTGAAAGTAGGGTGTAGAAATTCTTGTTCTAACTAGCTAACATCTTATAATTTAGTAATTCTTTCTATAAATTAGTTAATTTTTGTATAATCTAATTTCTATCTTAAAATCAAGGACTGCTCTTTCACTTTAGCTGACATTTAGTTGTGTAATAATTTCTTATATAATGACAATAATTCTAAATGTATAACAACAACAACAACCCTCACTTTATTATCAAACCTGTATGGCACATGCATTGCTTTTCAAGTTTGCATTATTCAAATGAGTTAGGAATTCCTGAGTTAGGATTGCCTAGAAAGGCCAACTCTATCTTCAGGATGGAGGTCAGTTCTAGGTAGATCTTTCAAGATGTAGGACCTTATATTCCCTAACCCTTTCAGAAGCTCATTTGGGTACAAAAGCTATTTTTAGCAAAAGACTATTTATTTTGCCAAGCAACGTATATATTAGCACAGCAAGAGCTGAGCAATGCTGTTTTACTATCCAGGCTACTCTGCTGAACAATTACCACACTCCCTGAGCTGCAAAACCATCTAAGCTCTACCCATCAGCTCCTCACAAGGTTTGGCATTTAACACCATAAACCTCAGCTGGAAATAGAACACAAACTTAACCTGCTTGTAAACAGAAAGGCCAACTCCCACATCCAGAAGTTATAATGCTAAGTAATCACAGAGGAGACACAAAGAAAACAAAGGCATGCGGAAGAGGGCCGTCCCCCCAGACACGTCTGGCCTGTTCCAAACCTGCCCTGCGTGAAGGAGGAGAGGAACCACCTCGGCCATAAGGCCACGTGCAGGAACGGCAGCACCCCTGCTCCATGTGGCACCCTGAAAGAGACAGAGAAGTCCAGAATTGCTGAGTTCACAGCTGCTCTCGCTATCCTCTCCTGCTTGGAGAAAACATGAAAGATGAAAACAGTACCAAAGGGTTTGTATCACAGGGAAGTACATGATCAGGAGGCCTCAATGCACTCCTAGACCAATTGGAAGGGGTTGTATTTCCCTTCTGTCCCCTGCTGCACTGAAAGTCATCCCTGAATGCCTCTTAGGGGAGAAGACACCTCACTGCAGAAGTCCAGAAGGAACATTCTTGTAAGAGGTCCAACTCTTCAATGAAGTCACCTGCTTTTTACCACTGTCAGGCTTCTATTTACAATAAACCATGGTAGTTGGTATTGTTTTTGTCTTCTGGCATGATAAAGAGAGTTGCTGCTAAGAAGAAACACATAATTCTACATCCCCCACCTGGTAGTCAGGGATTAGAGAAAACAGAGCAACTATCTAAACTAACTTCTCTGTGTCCCTTCCCATCTCTTGATAAGCTGAGCATTTCCCAAACACCCACACAGGCTTACACTGCTTTGGTGTAACTTCAGGAGCTACGATGCTGCCACATTTAGATGTGGAAATTTGTAACACTGTTCAGAATATGAAAGAAGAGGTTGCCAGCATGTGCATGTAGAAGGGCTAGAATTAAAAGAATTATTAAAAAGCAATCAAACAAAAAACATACACAAAAAAAAACCCCAAAGCCCCAAACCACAGCACACAGCCAAAACCCCTGAAAGCTTGAATTCTGCAGACATGAATAAGCAGGCCTGATGCACCACTAATAGTGCTCAACTTTGACAAACTCATTTCACAAAACACAGAAAACAAGATAAAGGCCTTTACAGGCACAGCAAATACTTGCAGCTGCCAGCATGCAAAAACAGGGATAAGTAAAAAGGCCAATATTTTGTAGATCTAAAAGTTATGCATTCATAAACTGCATAATACAACAGTGCCCTTTAAAACTAATTAACAAACAACTGACTAAAGAAGCCCAGCATTGAGATCAAATTTTTGTCATGGGAAAACACTAAGTATTTTGACTTGACATTTGTAAGTATTTAGCAGCACTATCAGTGGTTTAGCTGAACATCTGGTGCTAGCAAACTGCATCTTTCATCTTAACCAAAGCACTGGGGACATACACCAGAATATAATTTCAAAATCAATTTCCATAGATCTGAAGTCCAAAAAAGCTCAAATAAGTTCCTACTGAAGTTTTCCACAATTCTGAGTAGATAAAAGACATCAGAAGAAACACAGACAACAGATCAACACCTTTGAAAGGTCCTGAAGAGCCAAGGGCAGAGGAGAGAAGCCTGGGACCCTGTTCCACCTCAAGAAGCTCCAGGAGACACAAACCCCATCTGTGGTCAGTGCCTAAAAGATGACTTGACTGGGCAGCAATACCCACACTGGGACGTATTTTTCTGTTTACAGTTTAGCGTTTCCCTACTCCAACTGTTTAGCTGTTTGGAGAGCCTCTCCCAGCAAATGTTACTCTCCAGTTTGGCAGCAGGGATTTCCCCCTCCCTCCCAGGCCTGGACAGGCGCCAGGTGTGCCCCTCCCATCCCATCCACTGCTTTTCAAGGAACAGTTTATCTGCTGATAGCCCACTTCGGCACCACCGGGCAACACATCTGGACAGCTGGGCTAGCAAATTACTTGATAGATACACACACTTAACATTAAATGGATATTGGAAGAGAGACATGAACAAACAAACAAACAATCAAAATGACCCGAATAATTTCTAAGCAAGCTACATCCTGCTTCAGCTTTGTCAACCCAGCATAACAAAGAGAACCCACTGCATCAACATTTTAAATTTTAGAAAAGACCTATTTAAATTCTTTTGAGGAGGGGACACAGCATAATTAGTATAGAAAAACACAGATCCAGATGCAGCTGTTCTACAAGAACTACTGCCAAATCCATCTTGCAAGCAATTTTCCAAAACCAGATTGGCTGTATGGTTTGTTGCTTTTATGGATTATTACAGCACACATGGAGGCAACTTGCTAATGGCTAGCCAGACCATCTTCCAGTCAATGTGAAAAAGAGGATTTGGTTTCCAGTGACTGAAATAAGTTGCATTTTTCAGCATGCTTCTTGCAGCAGCTTTAACTGACAAGTACAGAACATTTACAGGAAGATCTCTATGTATCTGTAAGACAAGTATACATTAAGAACAGCACCTCCTGGATCTCAGGGCACCTGCTTGTTTCAGCACCTGACAGCTACCAGACCAGCTACATTTTCCAAAGAGCTTCAAGTTTACGGAATTTATTTTTCCTTTTTTTTCTTTCACAAATGCAAACCTGTAACACTCCAGCCTGTTCACTGGCTCATGTATTTGTATTATGCACAGGTACTTAAACAAGACAGAGTTAAAAAGAAAGCTTCTTTCTCTTTTAAGTTTTCTTCAGTTCACTTTTACTACCCTTACCCATAGAAGTTACTGACTTCACTAACAATCTAACAAGGACTAGAGGACAGGTAATAATTCACAGCATGACCAAACTAGAGAGAGTTAGAAAGTAATGAGAGCCATTAATTTTCTACAAAGTACTACAACACAAAAGGACTTCCACTTTTAGCAAGCCATGTTTTAAAAGAGAGCAAAGTTTTCCCAGGGACTCTCACAATTTACAAGCACAGCAACATAATATCATTGCTGTTTCATTTTTATTACATCAATTTTTTTCACCTGCATGTGTTCTTTGAATCCTGTTATAGGAAAAGAAGCTGCACAAAGAGGTTTCTTTCACCAGCCCAGTAATTTTAAGCAATTCCACAAAACTAAACAACACTCAACCTTCTCTTCTCTGAGCAGGTGCAATCACCTCAACATTCTCCTGCTCCTGACCCACCTAAGCCAAGAAAATTCTACTTCAAGGTAACCCTAATAATATACTGTACTGTAGAAATGCTTTCAGGAGGCCAGGCTGCTGATCACTACCTAACAGGATCAGACAAAACACTGCTGGAGCACATTTTCAACATTACAGTAGAAAAAACAGAATATACAGACATACAGAACTCTTTCAAACTCTTCATTCCTTAATTAAAAAAGGCTCCAAGTCACTTCTACCAGACAAAGGACAAGTACAACTGGTTCCAGGGAATCCTTTTCCTACTATTTAAAAACACTGAAAGAATTTGCCCAAATTGGTACCAAAAATGGCTCATGCCCCAGTAACCATATGCAGGGCTGGCATCGGGAGAGCCCCGAGGCACAGGCAGCCGAAACACAGCTTAGGGCTTGGAGTTAAACGACGTGTGATTTTCAGGAAGCTTGACAACACTGAAATGCTGCAATCATGGACCTGTCACTGCTGATCCCCAGCAATATTTAAAATATATTTATCCAGTATTATTTAAAAACACATAAGCCAATACACCAAGTGTTGAGTTCTCTTTCTGAGCAAGGAACATAAGACCTTTCTTCCATCAAATGCTGCTACCTGGTGACACATGGATGAATGGTGAAGGTGTAGAAAACTGATATCTGATACCCATTAATAAAAGACAAAAGGAAAGCTTTAACAATGTTACCATAAATAAAATTTGCCAATCTTTAATGCAACCAGCTTTTCAAACATAACCTGTGTGTTAAAAGGGCAGTTCACTTGCCTCCATGCTGTTAACCTAGATCAGAGAGAGGAGTGGAGGGGGAACTAATCACTGTCACACGTCTTTCAGAACAGATACACTGAAAATCACACTTACAAGTTTTACATTACCAAGCATTGACAGCTAAGGCAGGAGAAATTTAAAGCAGAAGAAGAATGGTAAAAACAAGGAGTTATTTCCTGAAAGAACTCCTTAATCACAGCAGCTTACTGTAGGTGAAGGCCTTCCTGGGAAATGCATTCACTGGCCCTTTTCCCTTTCACTGCTTGTCAGATGTGTTTGATTTATTGTGGTTATATGGAAACAACTGAGAGTACAGACTATCTAGAGGACAATTGGAAAACTGCACAAAGGTTTGCACTGAAGTTAAGGAAGATGCTGACAACCTGAACAGCTGCGTGTACTGTTAATTTGGTTAGCAAATTATGCATATACTTTAGAAATGCAGATGTCAAAGAACATGCTGTAACTTTTCCTTTTCAGAAGGCATACTAAGTACTTAAAAGGCAAAGTGGTTACCTCCAGATGATATGCTGGAGGCACAAGAAGCATTTAAAGAAAGCTAAAGCCGCTGATACAAAGATCATGTTTATCAGTACTTAGCAGCCCCCTTTGTCTGTTTGAATCAGTAAAATTTCTCTAGAGATTGCCTCTCAACACAGTAACTAACAGCTTGCATGTCCTCTTATTACATTCAGCAACATTCTTACAACCCCCATTACATTGGGGGTTGGAGGGCAGGCTGATGGAGCAAGAACATTCCTGTATTTGAAATCTTTAACTTTCAACTAGTTGGGTTTTTTCTCCTTTTACAGTCTGTCAAATGCCAAAATCTTGCTACATTATATATACAATATGCTTAACACTGTTTTACTGTAAAATAAAATGATGCAAAGGAAAAACAGAAAGTCATCCCCACCTCATTTTTAAAATCCTTAAATTATTTACAGTCGCTAAGAAGCTAAAAAAACCCAACCAAATGAACAGCAACAACAAAAAATCAAAATATGATTATGTCCAAACTCTTACCTATTAATGCAACTAAAGTCAACATGCTTGCATTTTTGACTGTGTAGCATTAAAGTGGCATGCTGAAAAACATGCAGTAATCTCTTCAATAACACTTCTGCGCAGTAATATTTATATTTCATAAAAGGACCATCTTTGTCCTACAACTCTCAAGTCACTTCTCATGTGTACAGACTCATTTATTTCAACTGGAGTACTCTTGCAGCCCTGAATTTGCAGGCCCCTACTTGCTAACATAATCATACCTTGCAGTTCACAACAACAATAAAATAATCTTTAGTAAACATATTCTACCATGCCTATCTATAGAGTACTTTTTCACCTCCCTCAACTATAAAAACAAGTGCTCCAATGAATCCTGAAGACAGAAGTTATCCTACAACAGCAAACTTGGCACTTGCTGCATCAGGGAGAAAGTTTTAAATACATGTTTCTATTTCAGAAATCCACACTTGCCTGTATGTATTTTCTCTTGGAACAATCTCCAGATTATCACACTTTCATCCAAATACTGAATTAATTCACGAAAGTAGTAAAATATACATATATAAGCATAAACTGTAACCTTAAAAATATACAAAAATTAAATGAAAAAGGAAGCTTGAATATTAACAGAGCTTGAAATAAGTCACAAGCATACCTTTACATTTTGAGGCTGTATAAAATAAGGTTTTATTTCCTAATACAAAATCAAGAACTTAAATTCCTTACCTACCATCATCTAAGAATCATATCAGTCATTAATACTGGGATTTTCTTATTTGACATCACTCATTAATAAGCAAACTATATGAAGAAAAACAGGCATGCCATTTGTTTGCTAGGAAACCACTTCCAACATTTTATGTAACATACATTTTCAGAAAATCAGGTCTCCAAGTACTAAAAAATTCAACTCTGCCTTATCTATGTGCCATGCCTTGCCCCTAAGCTTTCATGTGAACACCTCCAGCCCTCTTTGGTGAAGACAAGCTGTGAAAAATCCTGTAAGTGTATGAAAGCAGTGTTTGTACTCTGCCATAATTGCTCTCACAGAGCTTTTGGCAATGCTCTGTCATATCTGCCTCACCTGAAATTGTAGTTCCATCTCTTTGCTGCTCTGCTATTATCCTGCATCCACTAACAGTGAAACTTAAAAGCCACCATATGTTTTGAATATAGCAAGCATTTTGCAAATGATAATTTTTATAAACTAAAGGGCTTTAGGATACTATGGATAGATCCTTCTGTCACTCTGGGCACATGTCTAATTCCTACAGTTAAAGCTCAGCCCTTGATTTAAGGGAAACAGAACAAAGCTCTAGCTGAAAAATTATTTCATCACTGTATCTAATGAAAACTTGATTCTAGGTGAAAAGATACTACTCTCTTTCTACAGAATACAACTGAGGAAACTGAACCAGTTTCTCCAGCTAAAAATTTCTACACACCAGTTTTCATTTCGCATTTAAGGGACTTCCTCTATGTGGGCTTCTGTCTAGAGCAAAACTCAGACACACCAACAGCACACAGCCGATCTGCATTCAGAAGCAAGAATTTGGGACTCAGGCACACAACAACACACTTTCACTGTTGTTTTCAACAAAATTAGTGGCACTAAAACTCTTGGGAAAGTATTGTTTAAGAAACTGAGCAGATATAAAGGACATTTAACAACACTATTCCTATTACCCACTGGGATTAGTCAACAGTATTCAGATTAGACGCTAAAAGCAAGAGCACTGCCTTCTGAGCTAAAGGATTCCATTCTGCATGCTGATGACTGCACACAAAGCAATTAATCTGTAGGATCTCAGCACTGATTACACTGCTGTCTAAATGCTTCCCTTCTTTCAGGCAGGCATCCCTAAAATAATTGAATATACAAGTATCAGAACTTAAGATCCGAATATTTAAGTTCTCCTTATTTCAGCAGAGAAAGAGGAATTTGCAGTCTCAGTTCTGAAGCAGACTCCTGTGTTGTGGGTCTGGTTTTAGAGTCTCTTTGCCAACTGTATTAACCTCATCTGACCTTAAGCTGTTAGGCACATCGAAGCTTCAGATATATAGTGTTTCTCAAAAAAGCATCAATCCTTTCAGTAACTCTTAGCACAGCCTGACGACAGCCTGAATTAGAACTTAATGATGGTTCTGGAACCATTAGCATCAGTTCAGCCAAAAGACAATCCTTGATCTCATAAAAGGACATAAAAGGTCGTCCCTTTGGTTATCAACAACCATTGTACTGACGCTTCAAGTCAAAACTCGAGTTACAGCTATTTCCCTTAGTAGGGACAAAGCCGATGCCAGGATGTGCTGCTTAGCAGACTCACCCATCGCTTTCATAGCCTGGTGAGCAGTTTTGCCATTTATAAACATCGGTGCCTATGAACATAAGTAT
Source organism: Cettia cetti (assembly GCA_013401135.1). NCBI lineage: Eukaryota > Metazoa > Chordata > Aves > Passeriformes > Sylviidae > Cettia > Cettia cetti. The sequence goes on along the minus strand of VZUI01006200.1, from coordinate 34,947 downwards.
TTCGAATGAGGCGAGAGGAAAAACATGCGGCTATCTTTTCTCGAGCTACTTTCAAAAAACAGCTTAAGAGCCACACGTCTCTCTGGCAGACCAGTTACATTCCCCTTAAAATAGGTGAATTTCATAGAGGAAAAAAAAATAGCACCTTACGCTCGCAGCCGCACGATTCGCGATTCCGCTGGTTTTTCACCACAGCGTCAACACTTTTCAGGCGACTCGCTCCGAGAACGGCACGGAGTTTCACCGGACGAGCGAAGGGTCGGGGGAGCGCGGCCCCGCCAGCCCGCCGGGGCAGGAAGCGCCCTCCGCCCGCCCGTCCCGTCCCGCCGCCTCACGGCGCCTCGGCGGAGTCACGAGTCGAGGAGTTTCGGGCACTTACGTAACGCCGCGGGGCCGCCGCCGTTGTTGTTTCTCCCCTTTCCCGAAGACGAACTCGTTTCCGAGACCCCCCCAACTCCCCCACTGCCCTGGGACAAGTCAGCGCCCGCCGCCGTCGCTTCCTTCCCCGGGTCCTTCCCTCCCTGCCGGCGGGACGCGGCGCTGCCCCAGCCCCGCGGCGGGGCAGCGGAGCCCAGCGCCGCCTCCCGCCGGGGAGCTCCTTTCCCCCCAGGCAGCCCCCGGTTCCCAACATGGCCGCGGGAGAGCGGCCGGAGTCCCGGCGGAGAAGGGTTCCGCGAGGAAAGTTTCCGTCTCGCTCCCCGGCCAGCCCCGACCCGAGCCGATCCCCGGCCGCCCGGAGCGCGGCCAGACGGCGCTGCTCACCCGGTACACCCCGCTCCGACCGCCGCCTGCCCCGCTCGCCGCACGGCCGCGGTCATAGACCCCGCGCCGGGGGACGGGCTCCGGGACACCGCCCGGAGGGGCGGGGCCGCCGCCATCTTGGGCGGGCAGGAATAGCGCCTCGGCCCCGCGCTGCCCACAGAGCCGCCCTGGGCGGGGAGCGCGGGCAGCGGCGGCTCGGCCCGTCCCGGCCCACGAGTGGCACCTCGTGGAAGAGGGATACGCAGGCACGAGACCTATCCTCGTGGGGTTTTCTAAGAGACAGAATGTTTCCATTCCTTGTGGACGATCGCGGGTTTATGCTCGCTCCTGTGGCTCTGAGTATGCTTGCCCAGAGGTAATGCAGGATGGGCGCGTTTTTAACCACCTCTCTCTACACCGCACGTGAAAGTGAAGTAGGAACAAGTTTTAGTCTGAAGAGTTGCTGGTGAGCCTGAGAAACTATGGCAGGTCTGCTAGAAGGGCTCCCAGCAGAAACACTGTCAACACAAGGAGCCCCTTCCACCTTCTTTGTCAGAATTTTTTGTGTGTACATATCGGGTAATTCAGAGCAGTATTTTCCAAATCTAGCCGGCTGCTCGGCAGCTCCCCTGCTCCTCCAGGTATTCCAGCCGTTGATGGATGCTGTCAAAGGGGAAGGGTGGCTGGGAAGGTTCTGAAGAGCTGTGGAGCAAGGAGAGGTAAGAGGGATCAGCACCATTAACTTTTATGGTGTTGCTCTGATGCCAAAGGATGCCAAAGTCTGAGCTGTAAAATGGCCCAACGGGCTGCTTTTTTTTTTTTTAATTCTTGCTTGCTTTTTTTTTTCTTTTTTTTTTTTTTTAATTTTTTCCCGAGAAAATTTCACTTACATGTAATATGGCAGTTTCATTTTTCAAATTTCACATTATTGAGCAATAATGTGGTTGGCTTTTCTGGGGAATAAAAATGGGTAGTGGGGCTTTCCAGTAGTAATCATGAACCCACTGAACTTTCTGGCTTTCAACTGAATTTTCTATCCCAGCACAGACAGGGACACAGGCAAGAGCCACATCACTGAGCTGGATTTCTCCTGCTGTGGAAGACGGACACAGGAAAGGGAGCAGGACCTGGAGGTCTGAGCAGCCTACAGCATGGCAATCTGGTCTTCCACGTCTCTCTCAAATCCATCCAGTGTGTCAACCTGAGATGTTGTGTAATTATTCTTAATGCACTGATTTATACAAGGGGTGGGCCAAGCTGTTTAACATGGGTTTTTTGGAAATATGTTCTTGTGGCTGTTTAAGCCACAAATCTGAGAGTGTGTGCAGCAGGTGCTTCATGTGTAAAGAATTCAGGCACAGCCAATATTTAAATTGGCCACAGGTGTCTTCATTTTGCAATTGACAGTTGCAGAAAGATCTTTACACCAGAGGATCTTTTATGTATGGGCTGGTTCTTGTGAACCAGAAGGATCCCTTTGTGTTGTAAACTTCTGTAGATTTAAGTTGTCCTCTAAATCAGTTTTCTTGGAATCAGAAGCAGCTTCATGGTTAATTAAATTTTCTTTCATACTTACAAATAATTTTATAACATTCAGTTGAGTTGAGATGTAGCAGAAGCAGGCAGGGTGAAGCAGTCCTAGTGTTTCTGCTGTGTGTCTGTGTTTTAATTCTCGTAATGAAGCACAAAGTGACATTGTTTTCTGAAAGGTGTGAAAAGTGTAATTAACAGCAGTGAGATGCTTTTTGTACCGCATGTAGTAATGGAAAATCAGCACCTTAACTCCGATTAAGAGAAGAATAAGTAACCTGTTGTCTGAGGAAGGCTGGCAACTAAAAATGACTTAATGTTATCATGCAAAGCAACTTCAGTGCTATGAAAGCCTGCTGTAATGTTTTTCTGTTACCTTCCTATATCTTCAGAATTCTTTTTTTCCTACTGAATGGGATTTTTTTTACTCTGTTCAGCAAGAGGGGAAAATAAGCCTCAAATCCTCAAACACTTGTTCCTAAGTCTCTCTATGAAAAAAGTAAACATTTGACCTAATTTTTAAGCAGTGTTCTGATTTCCCATCAGAAGCTACAAGCTGGAGCTCATAATGTTGTTCTTGTTCATAATCCAGAGGCTGAGCAATGAAGACAGTTCCAATCTCAGGTTCCACATCAAAAACCCCTTTCACGTTTCCTGAAGTGATCTGATACCTTAGTTTGGCATTTGCACCTATAAGCACTGTTGAAAAACTCGGCTAAATGCCAGTGATTCTTGCTTTGTGTTCACTATATTGAAATGTTATACTGATCATGTGTGCTGGTTTCAATGGGGTTTTTTTGTATTCATCTATCCTTGCTCTTACATGTCAGCTTTGTATCTTAGTATTGCAGAAGCAATCTTGCAAAAAACTGGCTATAAAGAGAAGCTGTGTAGAAGGGAAAGGATGGGAGATCATTGGGTGTTCTACTGGAAGAAGTAAACAGTAATTTATTTTACTATTTCACATAGAGTGATTATTTATTTGTAATTTTAATTTAGCTGAAAAATCTTGTTCCAAAGCATAGTGTAGTCTAAAGAGACATTTATTTTTGCTCTCTAATTATATTGTAGTCTTACTTATAATGTAAGTTACGCCAGAGCTGTGCTTTAAAGGTGGAGGAAATACCGTCTTCAGAAAATACAAAATAGCAGTGATATGCTGCAACACATCTTACACTGTGCTTCCTGAATTGCCCAATGATTTTTGAATGGACACTGTTTACACACAGCTGTTTCAGGGCTTGCATTTTCACTTCAAATCTTCACAGGGATCACATGAAAATTGAAGCAAATCTGTCTGTTGTCAAGTCAATGCAAACAGTTGTTTCAGTAAGGATTTTTACTTCATCATATCAGTGAGACATATGCACTATTTATGAAAGCTTCCAGTAATGGGCTGTCTGCAACTCCCTTGGCTTACAGGTTTCTCTCAAGCAATTTGAAAATTGCTCTGAACCTTTCCTTTGCCTGACATTGAATTTCTGGTGGAACCTCATTAAGGTTGCAGCTTTTTAAACGTATAAAAATGCTCCAAAATTTTCAGCACTGTTGAGTGGGGGGGGGGGGGGGGGGGGGGGGGGGGGGGGGGGCTTTTTGGAAGTAGTAAAAAGTAGTTTTAAGAAAATTAAAAAGTAATACCAGCATATTTGTAGGTTCAGAGGTTTACTGTGAGGTGAGATTATTCTTTAAAGGTGTCTTGCCTTTAAAAGCTGGAGTTGGAGATTTTTTCCTTTAGAGTTCCACATACAATGAATTACCTACGGTAATCCAACTGTGGTTTGCTTCATAGAAGTCTACTCACCACAGACTCTGGGGTCTGTGGTTTTTTTTGAAATGCTCAAGCATCAGTTTTACAATTGATAGAACTTGCAACTAGAAGCTTGCAGTGTTTGTTGTGCTTGGGCTAAAATAAGAATCTGTCCACTTCTTACACAGATGAATTCTGTGTTACAAAATGAAATTATTAGAGATACAATTATTAACATTATATATTCTTGGTCAGCAAAATTCAGTCATGGTATATTGAAATGGGACTTTAAATGCTTTACTTTCAGTAACTTTAAGAAGTATTACAAACAATGAAAGGAAGATCTTTGTCATTTGCTTCTTTATTAAATGAAATTCATTTTGAAGGAGCAGCATGTTGGCTTTTCTAGCTGGAAATGCAGAAATGCAGAATACCTTCCCAGCTTTAGATTACTTCTTCTTTATCACCTGCAAAGGGAGACCAAACCTAGTAATTTAAAGTGTTTAAAGGGGGAATTAAATGCTTTGCTCTCAAATGTTGCCTTTTGTGAAAACAAGAATGAATATGCAGAACTGGTGATTTCTAAGTTATCCTGGTCTCAGCTTCTGCACTGGAAATTTGTTTGGCTTCACTGTGTTGTAACCACCCCTGTTGGTTTGTCAGAGCTTTTGGATGTGTCCTTCTGAGATGTTACTATCTTTTCTCAATGTTTTCTACATACACATTATCCTCTTTATTCATTTCACTTGCTGCCTTGTTGAATTGTGTAGGAACCCTTTTGAGTTTTCTGACACTTTAGCTGTTACTGCTGTTGTATCCATTAAGTGTTTTACTGAGGAGAGCAGAGCTGTGTGTTTTAGGGATGGGGGTTATAATGTGCACTTTCCATTATGTTTTTTTCTTATGTGATTTTTTTCTTTAATTGCAGGGATTTCCTATTCTATGGTACACCAGGGACTGGAAAGACACTGGTAGCTTGTGCAGTTGCTAATGAATGTAGCCAGGGTGATGGGGGAGTAATCTTTTTTATAAGAAATGGTGTCAACTGCCTGAGTGAATGGGTAGGAGAATGTGAATGACAGTTTCATTTATTATTTGAGCAGGTAAGATTGAAATGTACTATGTATTCTGTCTGAATTGTAACTAATTTTCTGTGGTCAAGAAGAAATTCTTTTTCATGTATTGTCAGGTCCTTCCACTGAAATGGGACTGTCAGTGTTTCCTTTTTCAGTGGGGTTTTGGGAGGCTGGAAATCTTGGGATGTGTTGGGAAATATTAATAATGCAAGCAAGAAAATTTTGCAAAGCATCACCATCCCTCTCAAAAAAAAAACAACAAAAAAAAAAACCCGAAGTAACCAGTTCCAGCTCTTGTAACCATTATGTCTTTCATGCATTTTCTCTTTCAAATAGTGCTGTTTTCCTGATGTCAGTGTTCCTGTGTTTTCTTTGCAGGCCTACCAGATGCAACCTTCAATTGTTTTCCTGGGTGAGATTGATGCTCTTGCTCCTGTATGCAACAGCAAACAAGACCAGGTTCATGGGTAGGACATGTCTTGTACCTTTTGTAGAAGGTGCTTGATCTTTGTGAGAAGATGACTGCAACCTGTTTAACTTGATGTGACACCTTCATTTAACCTGAAAAGTAGTAATTCAGTGCTAGTGAATTTCAGATGATTTTTAAATGAGAATTGAAAACAATTCACTAAGCTTGAAATCAGCCCAAGGTCTGTGTTATCTGTATTTAATGTCTTAAAATGAGTCTTTTGCAAATGAGCATCTCATCATTAAAAACTTGTCCTTTTTGAGGGATTAGTGGAGATGGTTATGTGGAACTGAAGAAAATTTACTAAACTAGTGAATGAAAATCGTATTTTTCTGATAGCTTTGTTGTAGGAGCACTTCTGGCACTGATGGATGGCTTCACTGGAAGAAAGGTTGTGGTAATCAGAGCCATCAGCAGACTGGAATCTGTAAATTGTGCTTTATGAAGACCTGGACACTTTGTGTGAGAATTCCACTTCAACTTGCCAAACAAAGAGAATTTCAACTCAGCCTTAGCACTTATGAGGCAAAGTCCATCTTTATAACAAACTCCAGTAAGAAGGCAGCGTGGCAGAGCAGTGCAAGTCTCCATCAGCAGTGTCCAGCTTGGACACCAGAGAGCTGTCTGGAGACTGCATTTACTGCAGAGGCCAGAGCTGGATATGTGTCAGCAAGATGATCTCAACTGGTAGTTAATTCTCTGATCATTTTTGGTTTCACTTTGACCAGTGATGGAAATGGGATGCTGCCAGACACCAAAATGTTTTAAAAAGAATGAGTTCATTAATTAATTTTAAAGTATGGCTGTAGCATCTTGAAGGAGAAAAAAGTGGTGTGCACACAATTTTTTTGGTAACAAAAGATTTGATCAAGGCTGGTGCTGGAGCAAATTAAGTGTGTTGGGATCTGACATTCTTACTTGTACTTATTAACAGAGACTTGGACTAACATGTAAAGCACACTGCACAGGTGCAAGGCTTGGGAACCTTCTAGCTCATTGGCAGCAGCTAAGCAAAAAAATGGGTATGTAGCAACCAAAAAGTTTGGGGATGGAGGTGATGTGTGGGCGATAGTGAGCAAAACTGGAACCCTGGTTTTGTGGTTTTTTTCTGGGTTTTTTTTTCTCTTTAGTATTATCACTAATACTTTTTAGACTTTTTTGGAAAAAAAAAAAGGATCCACTTCTTGGATTGAAAGCTAGTAAAAGTGCACTAAACAGCACATTTAGCACATTTAGCACAAACATTTGTCTCCAGTCTTTATTTGCTTCCAGGAACAGAAGATGAGGTGCCATGAAAACAGATAATTCCCTACTGTGGAAGAATTCTAAAAATCTGCCGTAATTAATCAGGAAATACTTCAAAGGAAGTCTTGTGAAGATCAGAGATAAGGATTAGTGACATTTTCTGGATGAGTGATAGTAGTTTGAGTTTTACCTACTCTTCCTGATAGTGACTGTAGCAATTTGGAATGGAGTGCTAGGACTGTTTTCCTTAGCAGAAAAGCAAATTTAATGAACCGAGACTGTCCCCATGAAATTTTGCTAAATTGCAGAGAATTTGATGAAAAATCTAAGTTTTCAGATAAGGTTTTACTACAAATTTTTCCTCATAATCATTAGATCTCACACTTATGAAAACTCACTTTTGATGGAAGGTGCACATACCTTTTATTTCATTGCAATCTGTAGCAAGTGTTTAATTTAATAAGTTGAGAATTATTAACTTTCCCACTTGAAGACACAAAGAGTGCATTAATAACTGACCTTTAAAATGCTTAGAAGTATAGCAGATAAGAAAAGTATTTGTGTTGGGGGAGGGCTTCGTGGAGGGATTGTGGGTTTTTTTAGGAGACAGCTTAGGGCAAACTAAAGTGCAACCATTTGTTTTCAGACAAGAAAAGGGATTTTCAAAAGTCATACATGAGACTGGACCCTGAAGCCATTGGACAACTTTCTAGAAGAGCTGACTGTGCTATAAAGAACTGTGTTAGTGAAATATGTGTAGTTAACAAAAACTTTAAAGGAAGAAAAAAACCCAAACACCAAACAATCCCATGTTTAAATGACAGATGCATAAAATTCCAGGCAGGACTTTCAGATGCACTTCAGGAGCCACAGGAAGCAAGAAATGATCTTCCCTGGGAGTTAGAATGTGGCACATGACAACAAGCCAATCCGTTTTCTGCACTACACTGAGCATGCTCTGAAGGCTTTCCAGGGGAAATTAGGAGCTGTTCCCAAAGTTACTCTTGGTTTTCCATCCTTCTGAGCTGCCCAAGAGATGTAAAATGTGGAGCAGGAAGGACTCATAGAACTGTCTGTGCTCGTATGACAGCAGGTGGTTGGCCAGGAACATGCAATATGTCAGGACATAATTGATGAAACAAGTGTTGCCCAGGTTTTGGAGGCCACTTTCAACATCCCACTTTTCCTGCCAGGCCATGGCACTCTTCTGTGGAAGAAGATCCCATTCTGGCAGAGCCATTTCAAGATGAAGAAGGACACTCATGGAGGAGCAGCACCATTGCAATAGTTGCAATGCCTTGTTTTTGGGTCCATTCTTTCTTGCATGCTCAAACTCTCTGCAGAAATCAGAAGCAATTTAATTGTCCCACACTCCTCAGTGCCTCTTGCTGCACACCCTATTCCTGCAGCGACTTCCTGCCAAGCCCATCTTTGTGTCTTCCAGAAGTTCACCTGCAAATTTTCTTCAACTTCTGGATTTCTCATTCCCACCATGTCTTCCATAAAGATCTGCTCTCAACCCAGCTTTCCCACACATCACTCTGTGTCTCTTGGGACTCAGTGCCTGCTCCAAGAGGCAAGCCTGGAGTGACAAGGGTGGTCTGAGTCAGGAGTGTCCCTGCAGCCTCCTCCTGGCTCCAGTCCCCTCCTGTCGTGTTCAGGCAGCACACATGAGAGGACACAGCAAAGACTGAAACCAGCACTGGAAGCTGGAAAGTAGATCAAGGTGCTCCAGCCCCAGCTGTTCTTGGACAGGGACAATTCCTGTCCTCCCTGTCTACAAGAAGAGACAGTGCATGGCGTTAAAAAGCCCCTATGGAATGGTCCTGGAGTGACTGGGAGAGGCTGAAGACAACCACAGAGACACACGGTGACACAGGAACTTCTCCAAGGATGTTGATTCCAACCCAGGGGCTCCAACATCAGAGTGACCTCAACCCCAGGGACCCCAACAGCCTGTGCCTGGAATCCCATGCTACATCCCAACCTACTGCCATCCCCCCATACACACACCCCTTTGGGGACCATACCCTGGCAAGGTGTGTCCAAAACTAGCACACATCTCCAGAGATGAAGGACTGATGAATGAGAAATTAAGTAATTTTTTATCATCTGTCATTCTGTAAAGGGACAATATTTCACCTGTTGATCATCTTTTTTTTTTTTCCTCTCTTCTTTTGTCTTTTCCCCATGTTTGTGGTTTTGGCTGTTTTCCAGTTCTCTTCCATTTCCAGTGTGTTGCTTCCTGTGCTGCTGCTGCTCCCTTTTCTTTCTCTTTTTCCTGCTGCCTTGACTCTCCAGAGCTGGCACTGCTACTCTGCCTTCCAGCTCAACTCTCCAAAGGCTGAAGCTACACTTATCTGCACACACAAATTAAATTACTATGATTCAGTCACCCTCTTCCCAGGTTTGTCTCCTCCCAAATTTGGCCTGGCTCTCTTTTTTCCTCTGCACATGCTTACACCAAAACTTTTGCTGTTGACATAATGCCTGACAACACGTGAAAGGTTCTGCTTGAAGGCAGGACATCTGCTCCTTTGTGAGTGTAGAACACAGCAGAAGGGTCACTCTGTTTCCACTCCCTTCTAGCCCATGATCTACCAGACCTATTGATGGATTCCAACTGGTGTATACTGGCCTCTACTGCTACCTGACACCCATTTTTAATGTTTATTGTCCAAATCTGTGTGCTCACTGACTGCACTGTGTGTTACTGAGGATGACTCTGACTGATGAGAATATTGACAATAGAAATGTTAGAGAAGTTTAAGAGGAATACTTTAACTCCAGCATTTCTGTGTCGTTTATATTCCCAATCTGCAGATTTACTCACTGAAAAGGTCCCTTTGTCTTTTCAGTAGAGAGAGATGTTCCTCAGATTGGAGGAACACTTTTCCAATAACTGTCAATAATTAGAATCATTGTTGATGAATTAGTTTTTAGCCAAACTAAGGAACTTTGGGGGGGTTTACAATCCACCACAAACCCCCATCTATAATTAATGGGTGAATATGATCTGGAATTGAGAGCATGAAGCTATGAATAGTGCCAGAAATTTCTGGTACACAGCAATACTGTCTGGTTTGGGGATTTCAGTCGTGGTGTAACCTTTGAAGATGTTGAGTCTCTTTTCCATTCTCTAGAACAGTGAAGAGTCACCAATCTCTAGGCTAATGAGTAAATCACATTTCAAAGCACTCCAAATTAAACTAAACACTGACATTTTTGAAAGCTAAATATCTCTATAGCGACACCACCAGAAGGAGGAGGCAACAAATTTCCTTCTGCAGATGGTCACTAGATGAACTAAGAAAATAGGTCAGACTAGAAAGAATAATTTTTTGACAGGTAGAAATGAGTTTTCCTTTCCTGTTGTTGGCCTGAACCTGGAGGTTTGATTGCAGGACAATATTTGTGCTCACAACACCTCACCAGGTTGAGGATCCTTGTAAAAATCATACAGAGACAGCTGACAGTGGCATCTCTGCCTCACCACTGCAGCTCAAACACCTTCTCATCTACTGCCACTTAAATGGAGGCTTTCTGGATTTCCAACCCTCCCCAACCTGTCTTCAGAGACACCTTTGCTTAAAGAAATGGTCCAAGTCCAATGGGTTCATATTTTTTATCACATTACCTCAGCCACTAACTTCCCTCTGGGTGAGACTACTGGCTAGGAGAATTCAGGCCAGTATCACTGACATCCCTCAACAAGAAATGGTTTATCAAGAGCAGACTACTGTAAGAGGGTGGGAGCTGGGATGTATTTATTACTAAATAATAAATACTGCTAAAACTGCAGGCATTTAAAAAAATTAATTTATTATTCATTTTATTGCATTAGGTTACAGTCCTGGAGAAGTGTCATTGTCATAGAGGTTACAGGTAGGGCTGGCTCCTATGCCTCAAAGGCTCTAGGAACCCACCATCTCTCTCAATGATGTTAGGACCATTTATTCAGCCATGTCCGTATTTTGGGGGGGGGGGGGGGGGGGGGGGGGGGGGAGCACATCAGGATCTAGAACCAGAAAAAAAAAAGTCCTTTTTCTGTGTTGGTAACTACAAGTCTGACACAGCAGGCTCAGCAGGGACTAGCAACTGAAGGGGCCTGGATCTGATCTAAGCAGAAAATGTCAAGTAACTTTTCAGCTAATGTATTTGATACAGCTAAAGACTGGAAATAAAGACCATCGCTCCAAACAAAAAGTTCACTGTAGAACTGTAGCAACATTATTATATAAGCCAACAGAAACATTCAGTCTTTTCTTATTTAATCAGTTACCAGCCAATGAAATTGAGTACACAAATAACTCCTATGGTTGTATCAAATACATTAATAACGTTTAAATGATCATATATCCAATCTGTAAGTAACTTCTAAGTAAATACTGCTAAATTCCTTTTCCCTGATTTGGAAGAAAGTGAGAAAAATATGTATTTTGGAGAAAAGCATTTCAGTTGCTGTTTAATACTTCATGCAGCTCAATGGACATGGAATGTTTTTTAATTATCAATTCCTCCAGACAACTGTCATACAAAGGTGCCAGGGACACGAGCACTGTTTTTCTGGCCACATGTGTGCACTGTCTCACACACACTGAACATCATAACTCTTGCAGCATGCAAGGTTCACAAGACATCACAGCACATGCATTATTCTCAAAGCATCACCATTTATACAGTCTAGTTTCATGTAAGGGCACCAGCTCTACTCATTAAACAACTAGCTTCAGTAAAAAAATAATAATATAGCAAAGAACATCACAAAGAATATTTCCATGAAGGAAATACTGTGAAACAAAAATGGGATTTTTACTACACTTGTGATTTTTGCCTAGTAGGTAGACCCTACAAGGTAAAACAATACAAAGCATACAAAATTAGCTAAAACTAAACACTAAAAACCAGACAAGCTTCTGTGCTTCTAAGTAATCAAAAAGCAGTTACTGTGAAAGAAAAGACAAAGTTAGCAGTTCAGGTGAGTAAAGGAAGCATTAATAACTCAAACCTTTCTTTACATGCAGCCATTTTAAAACTTTGAAAAGACCACAGCATGCCAAAACAAAGGGCTTGTGACTAAAGGTGCATTTATTTTGGTTTTATTATTTTTCTGATGTTTTGTTTTTTCCTGTATTGCATTGGCTTTCTAATAGGAGGGTTTGATTTGTTTGCTATTAATGCAAGAAATTATATCAATTCAGTTTATGATCAGAGGACAAAAATGCTTTCAGGAACAAGTCAAGCTAGTCTGTCTACAAAGAACAAATCACCAAAAATCCCTACAATTCCTGTTTAACAAGTCCAAAAAGATGCACTGTTCTGCAGGTCTGAGGCCAGTTGTTTCCAATTACTTTATTTCTAGGATGTATGTCTAAAGGTGAGATTCTGAACTTCAATTGAACAGAACTGTCACTGTGTTTCCGTTATGCCTTAGCAAAGTGCAGAAAAATAATCCATCAGAGTATTATGTGTAAGCAAATTGTGGTTTTTTTCATTATTACTTTGTTCCATCCTTCACCATGGTTTTATATAGTCTGCTGATAGCAGAGAGCCAGAAGTGTGCCAAGACCCTGACTCAACTGTCAGATCTTGCCAGACATCAGCACCATTTCTATTTGGGTGCTGAATTTCCTGCAAGGCTTTTAGGACTTGGTAAGAAGAACATCATTATGGTATAGGAAGAGATGAGTTTCTGACATGGGGAAGTTGGTGAGCTTGTTGGAAAGAAGCACTTGGAAAACATGAGCAAAACCAGCATGGGGCAAAAAGGAAGATAGAGGATGGACATGCTTTTTTTCTCTAGAGTGAACCAATACAAATATTTTATGTTACTGTGTCAGAAGTGCAGATTTAAACTGAAAGACTGCAAGTCCAGGTTAACACTTGCCCTGAATGAGTCTTCAGAGGAGAAAGAAGATATGCCAGTCAGAGGTTAAGAAAAGAAAGTAAAAAAATGAGGGAGGAAATAAGGAAGAAGAGATGTCTGTGCTTTGATGGTAGGTGGCATGAGAAGGAACAGAAGAATTGTTTTCAAAGATTTTCTTATTATTTCATACAGTTTAATGAGGTTTCTATCCCAGGAAAATCAGGACATGACTCCAGCAAAGTCTTGTGCAAGTATGACCAAGTTTAGTTTTCATATCAAAGCCTAGGTAACAGTCACATTCACAATTTTATTAAAATTTTCCCCTTTTCCCTTAGATATACCTTATCTTGCCTATACCAAAGTTAGGTGCCAACTCCCATGATGGAATCATCCCTGGAAGGAATTCTAGAAGACTATTTTCTGCAGCAACAGGCAGTACTGTAGCACATTTTCAATGCAAATAGATGGCAACTGCCTGTGAGAAATAAAAGCTGACTGCAGTACATGCTCAAATGCATGTAAGAACAGTTTAATCACCAACCCCTCCACTTCCTGCACACCCCACCACAAGTTTCTCTGCACCTCAGATGTCAAATCCAACTTGGGGCCCTCAGGCATGTAGGGAAGTGACAGAGAGTGATGATTCCTGAAATACCTGTGTGAGGTATCAGCACTATCAGGATATATTCAACTATTCTACAGTACCTGTAATAAACATTCAGACTTTTTTCTCATCAATCTTAGATAGTATCCAATGAAACATTGTGTGTTGCCAGAAAAAAATGCCTTGGAAAAGAAGGAAGAACATAGTTCCCTTCCAGCTCAGTAGGCTGGGTACCCTGAGGGCTGCTGGTTTTAAGACTGTGGCACCAAGTACCTCTGCTTTTTTCTCATCACGTTATGGATGGGTTTTTGGAGGCTGGTCACTGAACTGATTTTGAAATTAAGGGGTTTTTTGGTTTTTTTTCATGAAACACAAATTTTTTGTGAAAGGCTTTACTGCAATAATTTTCTCAAAGGCTATTGGACTCAGGTTGTCCACAAGAAAAGAGTGTGGGAGGAGAGCTTTAAGTGTAAAAGCTGGTTTGTTTTTTTTTTTTTTTTTTTCTGAGAGGTACTTGGTGTAGAAGTGGTTGTTACTTGCTGTTAGCTGAGTCAAGAGTAAACTTGCCTCAACGAGTCAGAATTTCCTTCTTAGCTCAATACAAGTGGTTCAGATAACTATTCTTCCTTCTTTTTCCAGGGAAGTTCAGTTTGCATCCTCTTGCATTCCTGTGAAAGAACATTAAAATGTCAAAGACTACTGAAAAACTGGTCAAAAAATGAGAGAGTGATAGCAACACAACATTTTTCCCTAGTCCTTTTTTTTGTATCCAAGTTTCTCATTTTTATGGAGCTGTGACTTTTGCCAGAAAGTAAAAGTCAAGCATTTCCTAGTGAAAAAATGGTAATAGCTCTCTCTGTTATTGCAGTAACATACCTGTTTCAGATAGGATACTTCACTGATACTGTATTCCAAATAAAGAGAAATCCTGACCTAAGGCATTTGTGTCACTGCAGATTTGGGGTACACCCTCTTGGATGGAGAATCACGAGTATGTGATGGGAAAACGAAAAAAAATTACACATGGGGAGCATTATTTGATTACCCTGAGCTCAGAGTAAGTCTGATTGCAATTTTAATACTGAAGAAGTGGGACGTTTTTCTTGATACTTGTACAGTTCCAAATTCAATTGGTTGTTAACCAATGCCAATTCAAACAATTATGGGAGGGATATTTAGCTTGTGAAATAATTCAACCTGTAATGGACTATGACTTGTTTCCACAGCTGGTGTAGACTGTTCTTCTTGTTTTTAGTGAACTAAATTTTAGGAGACTGGTTTCTCTTCTTAATTTTTAATCTAAAATTTTTAAAATAGCCCACTATCAACCTCCTAGTAATGTTGGTAATTAATGTCTTAGTTTTTATTATGGATTGGGGTGGGGTTGTTTTGGTTTGCTGTTAGCATGTTTTTATTTAATAGGAACCAGAAAAGGACTGGTTTTCAGCAGTGATGACTTTAAACCTGAAGTTTAGTGACCTGAAGTTCATCCTGGACAAAATCCTAACACTTTCTTTTCTCAAATTCTTTCAAAATGTTTGAATTCAAAATGTTCTAGCCAATGTTAGATTTATGCATACACAGAGTTGCAGTGTTGTAAGGTTACCCCAGTCCCCTGCAGGAAAGAAGCTACCATCCTAGGCTACAGCTGGGGAAAGGGTCAAGAACAGGCCTAGCTACAGCTTTGCATGGATTGGAGAAGGACCTGCCTTTCCGAGGATTTTGCTAGGAGGAAAATTTGGGAAATTGCTAGGTTGAAGAGCTCGAGTATGGTCATGGCAGAGGAGGCTGCTGTTTACCTGCCATGATGAGAAAGGGAATATTACAGAATCACCCAGTCATTTAGGTTGGAAAAGACCTCTGAGATTGAGTCAAACCTTTGACTGATAAATAATCACCTTGCGGACCCTTAGTCCCCCTTGTAAACTAAACTATAGCACTAAGTGCCACATCCAGTCATTTCTTGAACACTCCAAGGATGGTGATGCCACCACTTCCCTGGGCAGCCTGTTCCAGAAAGTTCCAGTCTAACAACCCTTTCCACAGAGGAATTCCTCCTGATGCCCAGCCTAAACCTCCCCTAGCACAGCTTGAGGTTGTGTCCTCTTATTTTGTCACTAGTTGCCTAGGAGAAGACATTATAGGAAAGAGATTCCTTTTGAGAGCACAGACAGGTCTGCCTCAAATGTCCTGACTCAGCACATCTGGAACAAAACATGGCAGAAAGAGGTGTTTGTAATGCTTGCTCCAGATCACAAAATAAGAAGAGCCAATGTGCAGCTGGCCTGGTAGCAGCAGAAGAGCCTAAGCCTTTGCTCTTCATTTGCCACGAAGAGCTGAAGTGCCTGCGGCGTTTCATCAGACCTCTTTGCCAGTCAGAAACACCAGGGAGACGATACTGAGAAGTGGACAGAGCCTGTAAAGATTTCATATTAAGAAAACAGCCAGCATGCTTCCAATCCAGTACATACTGATTCTCCTTGGTTTGTATCACCTTGATTATTCCACCTCTAGTAATAGAGAAACCAGGAGCCTGAGCTGAACAAATTCAAAGAGAAATGTCTTACTCAGGAATAAAAAACTGCATACTAACCAATATCTGTATCATAAACCAACTTCAAGCACGTAAAGCTTGAAAAAAAAAATCACTAAAGAACTTAATGTCGGGATCCTAAGATTTCTACCAGGCTGGTAGTTTGTGATAAAAAAGCCACAAATCTTGTTTGCAGAAATTCATTATGTAGCATTTTACACAAAAATACAGGCTGTTGTTATACAGCCAAGCATCTGGGGTGATTAGCCCCAATTAAAGAAAAAAAAAATCTCAAGGAAAAGCAGTTATTTTGTAGAACAAGGATGAGGGCACAACAAACTACCAGATTTGTGCAATTGAATCAAGCTGAATGTTAGGAAGCATTACTTTACCATATAACAAATCAAACAGAAACACTTACCTTGATCCTAAGAGATGCTGAGTACAAAGCTACGAGTAATTTCCCATAAAAAAACCTCAGACTAGTATCTTTAGAGAGAGAGAGGACTAAAATTACCTGGAACATTCAGGAATATGTTTGCACAGTACCAGAGAAAAGGAATTCAGGGAAGCCACGCAGGAGTGTGCCCTGAACAAAGGGCCAGTCGAACCCACATTGCAATGACAGCTGTGGGCAACAACAGAGACGAGGCCAGGAGGAAGATACAGCCAAACCAAGAGCAGAGTGAAAATGCCAGAGATAAAAAATTTATTTTGTTTTATCCATGCTAATCCATACATATTAATGTATAGGCTCTCTTCCTTGGTTGCAAAGTTATCCTCCCACTACCTACAGTCACTTCAATGCTCAATCTCAACACACAGTTAAATAATTTCTGCTAAAACTTTTTCTGACAGTTTTCTAGCATTCAAATATACACACTCATTCTTCCAACTTTGAAGCATCATCACTACTTGAAGGAAGCCTGCTGCTTGCACTATACAGAGCTACTCAGCTGATATATAGGACATTTACTGTAACTGCTTTTGAGCACAAACAAAGCAGTCTTTTTTTTTTTCCTTTTCTCAGCAAAGAATCAGAACTGTCAGATGTATCCATTAGCACAGTACAGTGTCTGTCCAAGAATTCTGTCATACTGCTGTTATTACAGAAAGACAAGAAAAGCAATCTCAGACAAGGACATATGACTTGGCAGACAAGTAAAAAAGAGATATCAGCCTAATCTTCCAAGAAGAAACTCAGCTACTGCCAGCAAGCTGACAGCTACAGTCCATGTGCATCTGCTGTCTCCTTGGAACTGCATTTTGCAGTGTGTGAAGTCAGACACATCGCAATTCTAGCAAATTAAGACATTAAAGAAAAAACTCAGCACTCTGAATCCATATTAAAATAACCAAACTTTAATATGTTTTTTTCCAAGATCTAATATACAAATACAATGGTAATAATGTACTCTTCTTTTGTAAGCTTGGATGAAATATATTGAAGTCCACTTTTCGCATGTTATATAAATAATCATCTAAAGCAACCTAGAAAAGAAGAAAAAAGCTTAATACATATGGTGCACACAAGTAATTAGGCATTAAGTTGAAAAAAAACCCACAAGAAACCGAATTATAAACAGCAAAAAAGGCTTGACAGTTTGCCAGTGCTATTAAATGGTAGTGTATCATCACATTCCAAGCATATAAAAAAAGTCAGGTTTTGTGAAGAAAAGCATTACCTTTTAGTAGACCAAACACCAAATTATGAAAATAGACAGAATTTGGGGCTCTTGCATCAGAACAGCAGTCTATGAATAAATAGACTTCTTGGATGGAATGACGTAATTAAAAGAGAAGGATTAGGAATGTTGATCAAAACTGTAACGTTCTGCAGTCAGGCACACATTATGATTTCTGTGAGATTTAGGTATTACATCCTCCCAAAATAGACAGGTGAAGTAGTAGTTAACCATGCTTAATTTGATACTCTTCACAAATGTATCAGCACAGTAATAAGTCCATCACTTAAAGAGTGCAAGTATCACACCCACCGTACAGAAAAAAGCAGGATACGCCTTCACAGGAACTTTCTTACTGAAAGATCTAGCCTAAAAGTAAATGGGGTAAGGTGGGAGGGAAAAACAAAACACAAAAAAAAGCACTTATCAGAAGAATTTAACATGTCCAACGAAACATCAAGTACTACAAATAATGCTTAATTATTGCTTATATATATAAGCTTAATGCTTATATATTGCTTAATAAGGCAACACTGTATTACCAGCATTATCCCTTTTTATTTTGACATCCTGAAACTGTAATGTTTCATTCCATGAAATCTGTGTAGTAAAGTAGCTACACAAAAGTATGTAATACTGGGAGAGTCCTGCTAAAAATACATGATTTGACAGACCTCAAGACTACCTACTATAAACCAAGGTGAATTAGCATGCCTTGTTCCAACAAAGTCCCCAGTTGCATTTGACTTAGTAAATACAGTTTAACCTTTTTTTTCCCCATAGACAGAAACTATGGAAGACCAGAAATGCATTTTTCTGAGTGCATCTCTTTGGTTCAATGTTGCCATCAGTCCCAGGAGTCCAGTTGTTAATGCTTTGGTTGCATTTCTGAGACATCGAAATTATCTCAGTTCCTCAGTATCTACATATAAAAATCTAAAGCATGGCTGCATCAAATCTGCAATTTAAACTCATATTCAACTCAGTACATCTAACAGAGCTGAACAAGTCTTCCTGTAATGCCTGTTTTTCCTTGGTTTGCCTTTTCTTACAGGCTAAAACAAACTAACTCTCTATAAATACTGATAAGAATGTGAGTTCGTTTAGTTTTTCAAGAACCTTTCCAGTAAATTGAGAAAATGAGCCTGAAACTTTAGGAGGGAAAAAAAAAAAATCAATCTTTTCAAAGGACGAATTATTTTAAAATTTTGAGATATAGTAACACCTGTGTGTGGTTGTGTATATCTATTTCTAAAATAGAAAAATATTCTTCCCTGATCTAATCCTCTGCCCTTCTATTATTAATTGCAAGATGAAAAAATAAAGTAGTCTTGTTTGACCCTCTCAACCCAGAATGGGTCACATGTCATTCAGAAAGCATTTTATCTCCCTTGGTAAGCTGAGTCCCATAATGATGTAGCACAACTGAGACAAATGCAAAAAGGCAAAAGGGAGACCCTTTTCCTCAAGAGGAATCAGGGAAGGGGTGCTGAAGAGAAAGAGGGAAAATGTATAAATGTATTTGTAGGCTTTTAAAGGGAACACTTTGTGGGACTGACAGAACATTTTGTAATATGCTTTTATGCTGATAAAACACACAATTCCTAAGGAAAACTGCAATCTTCATTATCATATTTTGCCACCTGCTGGTCAGCAGTTGCAGTGTCAGGAAGACCTGACCATAATCCAGAAACTTTCCTCCCAAAATTAAGGGCCACACAACTACAATATACCTCATGTAACATGACTGAGACTCCATTCAGCATTTCAGATTTATGTGTTTTCTGGCTGTGAAATGAGGGTGGGAAATGTTACCCTCATCCTCTAAAATACATGGTTTGTGTAACAAATGCTGAGATAGCTGAAACCCTCTGCAGGTTTGAACTTTACCCTACCCTGTAATCCCAACTAAAACAAAGGATAAGTGGCTATAAAGACCCTCAGGCAAAACAAAATGGTGATTTTATACAGCAGAACAGATGCATTTAAAGGCACCAGCCTATTAGATTCACCAAAAGTTCTGAAATACCCAGCAAATGCTGCCAGCAAAAGCCCATTTCATCCATTAGGCAGAAAGCATCCTTGTCCTTGCATTAACAAAGATCATCTGATTATGAAGACCAATACTCTGTTACTGCTGCCAGTTATGGCCAGTTCAAGTGATTTTAACACTCTAGAGTTCCTGCACTGTCAACTGTTCACTGATGATGGGAGACTAGAAGCAAGTATTCAGAGAGGAATTTTGTTAAAATTTTAATTAAGACCCATCCATTAAAAAACATGCAAAGGAGGGAGAAAATGGGAGGAGTGCCAGGATCAACATTCAGTTGAATAAAATGCTAATGCTGCCCTAATCTGGTTTCTTTGTATTTATACTTTTCTCTGTAGTCTCCAATTACATGATCACATTGCATATTTTCCACAGGACACTCCCAGTGCATAACATGGGCAGGGCTCTAGGAATTAAGTAGGAAGAAAGGAGGGCTGTTCTCTTCAGAAGTTGTAGGCTCATCCTGAGAGTCAGGGGACCAATACACAATGAATTATCATATTACCTGAAAGGTTCTGAAGAACCAGATTCTCTTCCTGCTTCTGCCCCAAAGTTTCCATACAATACCATACAATACCACCAAATTTTAAATACGTGGTCCATAAATACACATTACTCATTTTCCATGCCTCCCATCCCTGATATGAGGCATTTCAGGCCATGCTCTTGGCATTTTTATAAGCCAAAATTGCAACTAAAGGCAATGGGTTTTACACACTGTACATTATGGGTTGAAGTGTGGAGAATAAAAAAAAAGAAAAATCCAAATATTTCAGCTTGAACAAAGATAACTGACAGTTTTGATGTACTTTGCCTCTGTTTCCTGCTTCTAAATGGAATAAACAGTTTTCTTGGGCATGTGACCACAAAAGCTAAGACATCAGGTTAAACAACATGAACAGGAATGCCTTAAATGCAAATTATAATTAGTGTCTGAAAAATAAAGCCGAAGGGTACGCAGAATCATGGAATGGTTTGAGTTGAAAGGGATCATCTAGTTCCAACCCTCCTGCCATGGGCAGCAACACTTCCCACTGGACCAGGTTACTCAAAGCCCCATCCCACCTGCCCTTGGACACTTCCAGGGATGGGGCATCCACAGCTTCTCTGGGCAGCCTGTGCCACTGTCTCACCACCCTCACAGTAAAGAATTTCTCCCTAATATCTAATCTAAACTGCTGTCTTTCAGTTTTAAATCATTTTCCCTTGTCCTTAATGCCCTTTAAAAAGTCCGTCTCTGGATTTCTTGTAGACTCCCTTTAGGTACTGGAGGGCTGTTATAATATATACACATTATTAACATACAATAAAAACATTAATCAGCTCAGTAGGCACTGACAGAACAAACCAGAGATGCCACATTTGACCTTCAGAAAAAAGATGAAGGGCTCTCCTATTACGACTGTATAAGACAGATACTGTGACCACAGGTAATGCTGTAATTGAGGATTGTATTAATGGTGGAAATGCAGAGATAAATCTGGCATTTCTTTACTCTGAAGTGGTATCTTTCCCCACTACCTTCACTGGAACCTCTGGGTGCAATGCTCAAAGTGTCCTTGTACTTGGAAATGTAAGAAACTCTGCAGGGCTTTGTTTTCCAGCTCGAGGCAGACAAAGCATTGCCATTAAACCTTCTTCTGCTTTTGTACTGAGCAGTAGCAAGCATAACAGAATGCAGCTAGAATAAAAGCACAAAAATAAAAATAGAGTAGGACTCTGCAGTTCTTCAGGGCCCATCATCCACGGTTCCAACCAAACAAACTTTCCTAATTGACTTTGCTGCATGCCAGGAAAGAAATAAACAGAAAGCACCTTCCTCAACATAGCTTTGGGCATGGCTGGTCATGTTAGGGAATGAATCCCCCCTCCCACGCACACTAACCAGCAGTTAAAGGCAACATGCTCTGTTTTCCTGGCAGCCATTCCACTGTGCTGTGAATACCATATGCAGATGTACTTTCTAGGGCGCTCACCCCATGCTGGCACATAGCTGCATTTATAAAAATCTACTTAAAGTTTCTCCTCCAGTAATAATTATTTCAGGCAGCATTTTTATATATGAAATTGGACCTGGCTGTGAGTAAACTGTCTCCTGTACATAAAGATAATATTCATATGGAAGTAGTTGTAATATTTGAATCTCTTGTGTGGTGGGACTTTTTTAATATAAACTCTCAAAATAATAAAAGGCAAAATATTTGAAAATAAGTATGCAGCTGTAAGTCTTCTAACAAGAAATGCTTTGTGACGACTAGCATCAGTTATGTTTCTTTAGATAAATGAAAGGAAAGGAATCTCACATGTTCTAGATGAATATGGGCCTGGCTGGCGATGTCATAAATTACATCTCTCACATTTTTCTCTTGCTTTCCTCTTATGAAATCCTCTTGTGAAACTCCATGCTAGACACAGGAAGGAAAACCAAAATCAAAAAAGAGAAAAAACCCTCTATAAATACCAAGTTTCCATTTTTGCTTCTCAAAAACCTGTCCTAGCAACAAAGCTAAGGACTTAAGACTAAAACAGCCTAAATGTTCTACTACTGCTCCCTTAATTCCCTTTCTTTTGATCAGTCACTTGGAAAAAAAAATCAAGAGAACACAGAGAACAGTTGGTACACTCTCTGCACAAGTTTGTTTCCTAAAATTTTGTGGTCAGTAATTTAACAAAGTCAGATTTTAAAGTCTGGGGGATTTAGATCAGTTTAGATACCCAATTTTTAAAACCATAAACCACGAATCAATACTAAGCAGAAGAAAGCCAGTAACAGCTACCACAGAACCCACGCTGGATTTTGGATGTTGGGATTGGTGTGCACATCCCAGGCTTGCAAAAAACCAACCAACCAACCCACAATCCACAAAACATCAAACAAAGCCATCTCCAAAAACCAAGCAACCAACCATCAAAACCCAGAACCAGCAGAACAGAATCCTTACAAAGCCCAAAAAGCTGACTCCAAACTTATTCTTCCACTACAGTGACCCATATTAAGACAGAATATGGCACATGCAGAATTGCACCAGTTGCCCACTCCTCTCAACAACCTTCAGGCATGTGAGCTGTATGAAGGTGGGCAGCAAGGCTTCACAGGAGGTACAGACTCGGGAGAACTCCACAGTTCTTGCCAGCAGCTGAAATGCTTATAAGGTTGTCTGCACAGAAGGGATACAAGCTGTTTTTACAGTTTCACAGCAGAACACCTTCCATGGCAAGGAATGACTGAATTTTCAGGCTATGTCTGAAAAGCTGAAAACGTGGAAGGCCTCCCATAAAATGCAGTCCCAGAAGGTCTGAAAGGGGAGTGCAATTCCCTTCTGAAGTCTTGTAACCCTGACCTATATTAGTATCTACATTTTTTGCAGCTACCTACATTACTAAACTTCCAATCCAAACTTTGAATTGTACTGAAATTATATTCAGAAAATGCTAACACAGCCACCTTAGGCATCACCACAATTGTATAAATTTTGGTTAAGTTGAAAAAAACCAGCATTAACATTTAAAAATAAAGACTGGAAATTAAGGACTAACAGCTGAGATGCCTGCAGATTAACCCATGGAACATCAATGAAAAATTCAGAGCTTTAATCCCATTTTACCTAAAGTGGAAGATCTGCTAAATTCCAATACAAATTTGATGTCCTCCTTTAAATTGGAGGACTATACCATCTCTTACAGAAACATACAGAATATAGGCCTATAACTCTCAAATATGAACAGAAAAAACCCACAAACGCACATTATGAAAAGGTAATAAAGAGAAGCACAAGAAGATTGTTTAAAAGTAACATTTCTCATAGTGCTTCCTTTATGGTGATAGAAAAAGAAAAAAAAAAAAGAAAAGAAAAAAACCCACACCCAACCCCAAAACACAAAACCCCAGGCCTCATTCTGTACACGCATTTTTATACATTATTGGAAAAGTTCCTGAAACCTAAAATACTACTTCATTTAATAATAACAAACTCCAAAGAGAAATCTAGAGTTTCTAAAAGATCATTCCTCTTACTTCCCAAAAGATATAAAACCATGACAATGACATATTAGCACGCCACAGCAGAATGAGTAAAAATAAAGAAAAAACATACCATTTCTTTCTAGCATAATAAATTATGATCTCATATCTAGTTTTGAGAAACACAGTTAGAAAAACTACACTGTTCCATTCCAGACTATTTGCTGCTCTTACCAACATACAAATGTCCATGGGAAGAAAGACCTTTCCTCTTGTACAATGATACGGAGTTGCTCTTAAACAGGTAATTATGCCCTGTGCTTTCCCAATGTGACTGGCTGCATGGTCAGCATGGATGTCCCTCACACCTAAAATTACAGAAACAATATGTTTAGAAACGTGCAGTCAAGCCTTTTGAGGGGTATGGTCTTCTCTGATGAGTATGACAGTCATACTTTAGGAAAGCTGCATGCATTGGTCCATGATAGAACTGCCCACGTGCATAAACTGCCTTGAGATCTCATCTCAGAGGTGCAAAACTGCAGGAAAATTCATTCATTCATTTCCACATTCAGGAGCAAGATGCCTCTTGCTGCAGTATCTGCAAAGGATATACTTAACAGAGCAGCACCTATTCAACTATAACACACTAGTACACAAACTCATTTTCATTGGCATATTCTCTCTCAGGATAACAGTATCCCAAGAACTGCTTTTCCTGCCAGAAAGTCATTCAAGTGTGAGATTCCTGACAAGCATTAATGCTTACAGTGTGGTTTCATGATTCATCAGTGTAGTGAAGTTAAAGAGAATGATCCTATCCTTCAGCCCCTGTGGTGCAATACCATCACGAGAGAGAAGTGGGAAAAGAGGAAGTTTAATTTTTCTAACAGCTTCTATAGAGTTCCAGAGAAGAGACCACATTGGAAGACTGAGGTTCAACATCTTCAATTCCACTGGTCTTAGAAAGTGTCCATCAATTGTCCTTTCTACAGAAAGGAATGTAAACGAGATAAAGAATTCTGAAAACATTCCTTTGTTTACATGAAAGTTCTGACTCCAAAAACTGGAAGGCTGGAAAGCAAGGTGACAAGCCCCATACCCACATTTCTGCCCCTCCCTTGTGCTGTCAGGAGCAATGAGGCAAACTCAATCAGATCACCAAAACAATGGAAAACTAATTACTGCACAGTCACACAACTGTGAGAACTGAAGGAAGGAGATGAGTGGGGCAGAGCAGCATCACTGCTCTTCATCGCAAGACCATACAAGCTTGGCTGAGACTGATTATAAAGCTGTGCTGGGATAAAATAAAAATTTAAACTAAAATTTATAAAACAACTCTAACAGAAGCCACATTCTACAAAGAAAGAAATGAGGATACAGCAATTACAGATGGATGAGCCTAACTGACATCTGGAAATAACACTGGGGGTACCAGATTCACTGCAGAAGCCTGTCTGGGTCTTCAGTGGGTCTCAGAATCCTCTGTGAAAGAGTGACTATACCCAGACTATAGGGACTGATTTTGGCTATGGCAGCAGAAAGCAAAGTGTGGCTTGGAGGAATCATTGGATATTATTTACTAACTACTTAGGTAATTAGTTAGAGAGCACAAATATTAACATTTTTAAATGACAGCAGTTGAGAGGAAGTACCAGGATTTGGATGACAAGATTACGAGGCAAAATGAGCTTAACAAAAGAAATAACCTGAAATCAACAAGAATAGAACAACACTAGTATGGGAGAGATACGCACTACCTGGAGACTGGTCAGAATAGAGCCTAAAGAGCACAAGAAATTTAGCAAACATGACCTGAATGAAAGCAGGTCCACCTAGTCTAAAAAACACTGCTGGGCAACACCAAGAAAGGGGCTGTATTTGATTAGTTTCTCCATTTATGGGGGGAAAAATCACAGAACTGTTTAATATGAAATGAAGGAGACTTTTGCTTAGATATTTTGTTACATTTGTATGTTTGAGAGAAGTTAAACATGACAATGGAACACTTAGAATATCCAGAGTCTCCATAAAGATTTTCAAAAACAATTTAACTGATTTGTACAAGTGATCCAAGCATGATTGAACTTATTCAGGATTTCTCAGCATGGAAGACACTGGCATTTCTCATACTCCTACATTTCTTCAGTAAGAGATTCAGAAAGACACTTGGAACATTTCACTGATATCCTACTGAGGAAGCAAACATCAGATGTTAAGAAATAAGTTCCTCAATTCTTCCAAAGCAGAATGTACTCACCATCTCTTTCTTTTTACTTCTCTTTTTTCTATTTTTTTAAACACTTTTAACATTAGTATTTGCCATTCATCAGATTAGTCTGATAAATAAGAGGAAAATAGCACTACTATAATACTAAACACTAAGTCATCATCATAATCTTTTTTTAATATCCGAACTCATACTGGAAATACTTCCATAATGCAACAGACACCTAAATGAAAATTACTCTTTTCTTCACTACAAATGAACAGTTCTTTCCCAATCTGTGGTTCTTACATTAGACATGACACAGATAGTAGCTCTGATCACAGAGATCATCTCTGTTGCATTTTTTTTCTAACTCTTCAATTATTGATAGTTAACCTACTTCTAGAAAGAGGTGAGGATTCAGACCCAAATTTACAACATCAGCAAAAGAAGTTTATAGGTAAGGAAGTTTGCTGTTTTAGGATCATCAGTGTCCCTCCCTGTAATACAGAACAACAGCTGCAGGATACCTACAGCACCTTGTATTCTGACAAGTAAGGCAACTGAAATACAGTGAAGAGCTGCATTCACCACATTCTGTAAGAGGAGCAAAAACAGAGAAAACAAAGCAACAAAGAACAGTAGGAAACTGCACTTCAATGAGCTGTGCACTGAGCAGCTTCCAAGGAAAGCACAGATTTCTAGAACAGCTGCAGTACAATTCCACATTTATGGTTCAGCATTCAAAAGATATCTGAAGTTCTACCTAGGACAACTTTTACTGAAATTAAACTCCAGTAGAAAAAGGAAAGGCTTTTTGAAATATCAGTAAATATTGCACTTGCACTAAGCCCAGAAAGGGGAAAGCACCTACCCAGCGTTTCCAGGGTGAGGTACAGGAGAGCACTCTGAGTGTTCTCAGCGTATGCTTCGAGCTCCTGGATGTTCTGGTACGCTCTGTCATCCAGATTCCTCTCCTGGAATATAAACACAGAGCTTCACTGAACACAGGTGTAACTGCTGTTGGTACTGGCTTATTACTACAGTCATGTCAACACAATGCACTACCAAAAACAACCAAAGGACAAAACTGAGAGACAGATAGAGTATAAACTCAGATAGAAACAGTCATTAATGCTTATAGCAAGCCTAGCACATAACTAAGCTCAACTGCAGCCAAGTCTGCTTATAAGAGCAAATACAATTTTCTGCAATAATATAAAATCAGAATTCTCCATTAAAAAAAACAGCCGAAACAAACATCATATGGTGTTCTTACATTATAGGGTCATTAATTTTAACATTTAATTAGCATCCGAGGCAGAGAAAAATTTAGATAAATAGGAATGTATTTTTTAAAAACCTAAAATAAATCTATGAAGTGCACATGAAGTATTAAAGTCATGTAAAAAAACATAGATTCATAGAATCATAGAGTGGTTTGGGTTGGAAGGGACTTTAAAGATCATCTAGCTCCAAGTTCCCTTCCATGGACAAGGAAACATTCTACCAGACCAGGCTGCTCAGAGGTCCAATCTCAGAACACCTCATAGAGAGCCCACAACCTCTCTGGAAAACCTGTTCCAGTGCCCACCACCCCCACAGTAAACAATTTATTTCTCAGATCTAATCTAAACCTACCCTTCTTCACTCAAGGCCATTCCCCCTTGTCCTATCACTACATGCCCTTATCAAAAGTTCCTCTCCAGCTCTTGTAACCCCCTTCTAGATACTGGAAAGTGCTCGAAGGTCTCCCCAGAGCCTTCTCTTCTCCAGAACCAACAGCCCCAAATCTCTCAGCCTGTCTTCACAAGGAGAGGTGTTCCAGCCCTCTGAACAACTTTGTGGCGCTAATAAATAATACACCCAACATAATAAAGTACACCCAAAAATGTAACATCCTCTAGCATTCCTCCTGTCCTAGCAGTTTGTTGAAGTGTGGTTGAAACATACCACTCTTAAGCCTAAAAAACAGTCTTAATATTAAGAAAGTCTGAAGTCTTTCATAACAATGACCCTCTGCAAGTAACTGACCATCAATTTGCTCAGTTTATAGCTTCATAAGACACTTAATTCAGCAGCAAAATTATCTTAGGAGATTCCTGCACTTTGCTTTTCATTCTTGTCCGTGTGTCAGAGTTTGTAGCAACATTACTGTACCAGTGATATTCTTAATCTTGTTTTTTCCCAGGAAAAAAGGTGGCTATTTTAAACTTAATGTGATTTGAATCCTCCAGTTTACACCATTGCTTAGAAAAAACTCCACAGCCATGATAAGGAGTAGCATGATAGTGTGGCAGAAGGGTTAAGATAGGTCATTTAATTTTTGAGATTTTATATCCATGTGAACTCCTAAACTACACCAACTTAAGACAAAAATAAAGGATTCCATTAGCCATTTTGCAGAAAGAACAAAAACTTTGAAGAGTAACATCTAGGAAGAATTCAAAAAAAATGCAGCAGTATCATTTTTAAAGAGAAATACTACTGGTCTGGAAAATTACAAAAGCTTTTGTTTTACATATCAACATATAAAAATAAGGAAGAGAAAACCCAAATATGACTAAAACCAGAATCAGACTCTGAAGGATAAATACTTACTCTTTCATCTATGATCTTCATGAACCACATTTTAGTCAAGTTATGCCTCTTGACAGCCTGAAAATTATCAAATAAAACCTCCATGTTAATGTGTACAAAGTGATAGCAGTACTGTATTCTGAAGGCTGAAATACATTTTAGGTACTTAATACAAGAATTGTATTAACTGGCTTAAATCAATGTGGCATGTCAGTGGAAACTGAGAATCTTCTTCAGAAACAAAAATTTTCAACTGGCATTTACTGCAAGTTGCTGCTCACAGAAAATGAAATACCAGACATCAAGCCAGCTAACTAAAAGCAATTCTTTAAAAACGTTTTTGAAATTTATTTATTCTTGGAGTCATATGTTCCCACAAAATATTTGCAGATAACTATGTTCACTTTCCAAAAAGAACCAAATTTCCTCCAGAGTCCAGCAATAAAAATATTTCCCCTGTAAATTCTCAAGAAAATGTCAGCACAACATACCAATACACACTGTAAAGACAGAATGCTAACGAAGTAATACTATTATGGGTTTGCTTAAATAAAATCTCACAGCATCTCATATTCCAGCATTTGTCTTTTGGTTGTCTTATATTTGACTTCCTTCCTGTGTCACTTCATTCTATCAATTTACCTTCAATCCTCTCAATTCCACACTTTGAATTTTTCAGAACACACTGTCAGAAAGGCTACAATCACACATGAAAACATCTCTAAACAAAATTTACAGAGCAGATTTCTCACAACTTAGTCCTTACAGCTCACTTTCAACTTCTTTACAACCATCATATTAGTAAATATTTTTTCAAGGTTTGACAAGACCAGATCCTGTTGATTCAATAAATTCTGCTTGAGACAGTACTTGGTATATGAAAAGGCAAATTTTAACATATAACTACAAATGTTGGGTTTGAGTTTCACTTGTTCACCTCAAGTATCATTTTGTAAATGAATCCTTGAAATACTAACAGGTAAAGACTTAAAGGACTCAACTATGCTAAATTACCCAATTTGTACATTACATCCATTTTGAGTTACCTTCATTCAAACACATGGGTCCTTATTTCTCTGAAGCTTGAAAATTTGTTTTTTTCCATAGAAATGAACAGAGAATTAGGCCTCACTTTTCATATGTTCAAAATAGACAGAAAAGTAAGATCATGCATCGTACAGTTGCTGTGTAAGTTAAAGTCACCAAGAGCTGAGCTATTAATAATTCTAGAAATACTGCTAAAGGCTATTTATCTACTACTGCATTAAATTTGGAACCCAAATGCAAGTATTCTGGGATATACAAAACTTCAGGAGCACATTTAAATATCATAAATTTATTCTGGAAAATCACATTGTCCTCATATCAACTCAACAGCAACAAAGGAGTATACATAGAATATGCTGTGCAAAGACATGTTTATTCTATTAACAGCTCTGCAATACTTGTGAGTTCAGGTGTCTTTCCAAATCCTTTTTCCTAAGAACTAAAATGACATTCTTGGACATTTGTTAAGTCATGGGCTTCAAATAGGTCACTTTTGGGGTATTTACTGAAATATGAAAATGAAATCCCATCTTGACTGCAAAAGTCACCAAGTCACATTGAACTGTTAGTTCACTTCAAAGCTCTGCAGTGCTCAGAGCTATCAGAGCTCCTAAAAATACTTTCTGAATTATTTTTCATCATCTTATTTTGCAAGCAGTACAGTTTGGATTGTATTTTATTGGTCTTTCTTTACAGGAATCATACATGAGGTGAAATCTCACCAAAGACCATTCTTCTTCCACTTCAAAACCAATTTTCTGTTTTGTGAGAAAGGAGTACAATTGGCACTCTTAGCTACTGGAGAGGGTTGCAATTGGTATCTCAGAATCTCAATGACTTATATCAGAATGCTGTATTTGTTTTGGCTGGGATAGAGTTAATTTTCTTCACAGCACTTTTATGAGGCTTTGTTCTGGATTTGTGCTGGAAACGGTGTTGGTGGTTAGAACAGATGCAGCAGAGCACAGACAAAACACTGACATAACTTTAATGTTACCACAGTAATATTGAAACCAGTTTTAGGACAAGAAAGGTGTATCTTACCCTCCACAGTTCTGTAGCAACTGGCTGATGTGGTGGGTTATCGCCATATATGCCCTCCACAGCGTCCCTCCAGAACTGCATCCTCATCAAACCTGTCGTCTTCTGAGTTATGGAGTCTTTAATCTGGAAAGGATACATCTGGAGTGAAATTCAGTGTCTTTAAGACACTTGGTCTATCTATGCTGAAAAGACAGACACAGGACATAGTCAGACTAAGCAGTGGAAGACCTCAGTTCTGAACTGACATTTATTCCTCATAAAGCTTAGGAACACTACATAGAATAAATGCAAAATCTTCACTACAATCTGATTTTAAAACCCACAGAGGTTAAGTGCTGGCCAACCCTCACCTTTCTTCCCTGAAGAAAAAAAAGCAGTAGTACAGCAGCAAAGGAAGGTACACCACGGGTTGCCAGAAGCCCAGCCTACAGAAGCTGATCAGGGGTTTTACCTGGTCAGCTCATTTCCTGGATCACTCCTTTCTGGCAAGCACTGCCAACTTTCCTGGTTGCACTGGCAGTTTCTGGCCACCTAGCAAAGCAGAGAGGATGCAGCCACTCCTCTCCCACAACAAACAACAAACTTCCCTCCTGCAGCCTTTTCACCTCCCTTCTGCCAACAAAGACTTGGCCCTGATTATAGCATCCCATCTTTTGACCGACCTTCTACAGTTAGGATTTAGCTGCACTTTACCCATGAACTGCATGTGAAGCCAGGACTTAGATGCAAACATGTAACAGTATCAAGAACCACTGCCTATTTGTTATAATTCAATTTTAAAATGCATAAAGAAAAAAGTCATAAAAATTATATACATAAACAAAATAATAGGGCAGGCTGGGTACTTTCTGTGGGCTATTCAAAAATGGAGGTTAGTACTGCACTATTTATTCATTGCCCTTGACAGTACAAAGTTAATCTTGGCAAAACACCACCTACTACAGAAAGAGTACTTACAAATGTAATTCAGAATATCAAAATTGTTATTTTAAATTTCCAGAGTTCACAAATGCATTTTAATACCTGCCTGAGCCAGTTCCACATTGAAGGCTCTCAAGGCAAAAGCAGAGGTTCGAGATTCTGCAGGCAAGAGCAGAGAACAGAGAAACCCTTCATAGTCACGCTTCCTATAAAAGAACCAAAAAGCGTATTTGTTATTTATAGCTACAAGTCAATTTGGTGTGCTACTCCTTAGCACTGAACTGAAAGAGTAGCAGTAAGTTACAGCTCAAAACTCTTGACTTTGCAAAAGTAGCAGCTTTTAGGCTTGTTTTAAAATCAGACCAACTCGAAGAGAGGGGGGCAGGCTGTCTGAACTCTCGGTGCACCTCTGAAATCCACATCTCAAGATATCTGGCTAAAGGCATGAAGCAAGGCTGTGGCAGAACTGCAAACAGAATCCAGATTGTCCGACTGGCAGATTTCTATTCCAAACATGAAACCACAATTTTTTAAAAGATTGTGCTTTGGAGCTTGGCAGAAGAGTGCTTGCTAAACCATTCAGTTTTTGTTTACTGGCAACTATATTCAAAGCATAAAACCTCTGGGAGTTGGCAGTTTCACTGCAGGTAACTCGTTGCCAAGCCGGAGTGATGTGCCTTCGTTTGGCCACGTGGGTGTGCCACAAAATTAAAAACACAGTGCTCAGAATCATAAACTACAAAAACACTCCAGCTAACAAAAACACCTGACCACTGCTGAAAAGCGAAACTGCTTGTTTTGAACAACATTTTTGTGTAGTTTCTGATAAGCCTGAAACCTGATTCTTCCTTAGAACAAGATGAACTCCCAAGTTTTGGCCTGGATAGTGGAGAAGCAGGTTGTCAAGGAAAACACATGTACTTATTTTCATTAGGATTGCTGTTCTTGCATGTACTCATATTTCTTTTGAATATGACCTTAAAATAGAAAGCCAGACTAAACCCAAGAGTTACTAGGGCTGCTACTTTTTGCACCAAAGAAAAAGGAAGTGAAATTTAACAGAGATGCTTAACCCTACAATATATAGCAGCTGAAAACTAGCAAATGCTTAGTTTCCACAACTGTTGTAAAACTCTTTCAGAGCTTGATGCAAATCCAGACATATCAACCAAAAAAAAATTTACATTTTTGAATTGTAGTAGGCTTTAAAGACACTTTCATATTACAGAACAGGTGCATTAACCTCCCTCAGTTAAGACACTTTCTGGAAAGTATTATCAGCTCAAAACCTAGTATTTTTTTCAAGATTAATTATAGAAATACCCAGTATTTCCCACCTTAGACAGAGCTGCATGTTTTACAGCCACACTTTCCCAGTTCCAGTCTGTCTGTGTTGTTCACACAACACAGAACCACCTCTGCTTTCAGAAAGGAAACGAAAAAATATGTCACACAAAGTACACAGCAACACAATCAAGAAAATTGTCTCGCCTGTGGTAATGGTGTTCACATGGTGGGGTTCTGCTTGGTTTTTTTTTTCAATTGTTCCAAGCTTAAACATTTAGTGTTGCCTCAGTAAAATAAAATTGATATTGCTATAGATCACGTTCCAGGCCAACCCTCTTCATGTATCAGTGTAAGGAATGAAGAAAGGAACGCTCAGGTATTGAGTGTTCTCACAGTTTTCAAATAAGTATACGCTTACATATGAACCCACAGACAGAAGAAAAATTAGTAATGGTTGTAACTGGACTTTTCATATAATGAATTCATAATAAAGCTATTAATCCACAAGTTTGTCTTTGAGAGCAGGCATCACAGACAGTAAGAGACATAAAACATATCTATAAGAGAAACATATTTTTAGTCAAATAGCTTGAAGTGAATTTAGTTTTTTAACAGAAAAAGGAAGACCCAGGAGAAAGGACATCTTCCATATTGCAAAAACAAATATACATTATTAAGGCATAAATCAGTTGTACCTCCTAATGTGTTGGAGACTCAAATTCAGAACTAGAGGGTTGCTAACACTTACACAGCCCCAAGTGTTTTATTTCTGTTTGAATAATAATTCCTTCCACTTAATTTTTATAATTATTATTATTTCCATGCAATATTTGAACTACTGGGAATAGCACCTTCAATTAAATTATGCCAAAAGCATAACTACCTTTCATTTTACTATTTTGAATGCTTGTGAATTTTTCTAATTAGTCCTTTTATCATTCAACAAAAATACATATTAAAAAAAAAGTTTTAATTCAACTATCTCATTGGAACCTAACTATTCTGTTCACAGTTGCTTGTTACTGGAAACATTTCACCTGCAGATGTTAACTTTACCTGTATATTGACTGTACACACAGCCTCTGGTCTCCCGAGTATCAGGGAAACAAATCCTGGGTAGAATAACTAGGAAAAGAAAGCTGTATTGTGAAAAACATGAAAAATGCAATGTGGTTGTGCATTCTGGTGCACCTGTACAGGTCAGCTTCTTGGTGCTGCACTGAACATTTACAAATGTCCCATTTCTTCCCCTTAGTTTTCCTACCTCAGACGTTACTGCAGACCACACAGACACCTTTCTGTCTTTTACAAGCACAGTTTGGAGAAGATAATCCTGTTCCACTCTTTCTAGACATACATGGAACCCTTTCCCCAAATTTTGTCAATCATCTGGAACAACAAAGGGAAACTACCTAGGTCTTTACTAAGAGACTTGTTTAACATCTTATTTTACAAAGAACTGAATTCCTGGGAACTACAAGGCAGCCAAGGGGCCCTACACATTGTCTACAGCTCAGAATCCAAGATCCCCTTGGAGCATTTCGGGTTTGAAAAAAAAAAAAAAAAAAAAAAAAAAAAAAAAAAAGGATGTTTTGGAAACATAGCCTTCCTCTTGCGTTTAGGAGAGAGAAGGTACTGAGCTGCTCCAGCTTTCCGATGCTCTCTCCTTTGGCCCGTTTTTCCAAGGACTACTCAGGAAGTATGGCTATTTCTCACTAGCCAAGACCTGAAAACACCCAATGTGATTTCGCTCTCCAGAACAAGGAAACAGGAACGTTCAATGCTTCTGAAGGAATCCAGCCATGACGGGGCGGGAGGAAGGGGAGGGTATTGCCGTGGGAGGCTGTCCAGGAAGGCCGTGGCGTGTCCCTCCCGGGACAAACGCCACCGAGACACGTTCCTGTGTCTGCTCTAGGAGACCCTGCTGGCCGGGGGGTTGGACTGGGTATCTCCGAAGGTCCCTTCCAACACAAACGAATGAGTGATTCTGTGTGCAGGCTGAATCATCCACGCGGCCCAAATATGCGCCTGGTTTCTGTGCTCCCGACACGGCGTGGTCCCGCCGGCCCACCGCCGCCGGCCACACGGGCTATTTTCGGGGCCAGGTCAGCCCGAGGGCGGCCTGGGCAATCCCGGTCATCCTTTTCGGGAACTCGTCAGCGTTCCCGTCGGGTGGGAAGGGCTACCGAGCGTTCCCGGGCCGGACTCGCCGCCCCGCTCTACCGAGCGCTCATCCCCGCGCCTGCAGCCCCCCGCGGCGGGCACTCACCGCACCAGCTCGGCGCAGTACTGCACCGCTCCTCCGGCCGCCGGGCCGCTCCAGCCCGCCGCAGCCGCCCGAGGGGGGAC
>VZUI01006178.1:0-25802 GCA_013401135.1 Cettia cetti | reverse complement strand
GGCTGGCTCCAGAGCAGAGGGGCTCCAGCCCTGGCAGCATCTCCGTGGCCTCCTCTGGCCTGGCTGCAGCAGCTCCATGTCCTTTGTATGCTGAGGATTCCCAAGCTTCACTCCAGGTGGGGTCTCAGCAGAGAGCAGCAGATGCAATTACAATGTACTGAAAAGGTCAGAGTGCCTAGACTGGGGCTTTGCATTTATCAAAATCAGGTGCTCGAAGCCAAATTTGGGATCTGTGTGAAATCCTTCTTGTTCCTGGCTTGCCCAGGTCATCCCTGTAGTCCCAGCCTCTGTCCCATTGCAGTGGCACATTCTCCTCAGCAGTGAGGACTTTCTGTTCTCTTCTCTTGCCACGCTCCAGAAGCTTATACAATTTTTTTGGCGCTTTTCCCCGAAGTCATTATTCTGGGTAACATGGCTTGTTTGTTTATGCTTTTTGGTTTTAATCATGCTTCTTTTTTTTTAATATAATTTATTTATTGTGTCTGAAAAGCTTCAGGGCTTCCTTTCTACTCCCCCACTCCCAGATGGTCGCCTATTAAAAAAAACAAGGAAATACTAGAATAAAAAAGGAAATAGTTTGGTTCTGTAATGAATGAAGTTTTGCTTTTCCAGAGAGGGTATGGGAGAAAAAAAGAAGGGCAGAGAAGGATGTGTCAGGTGTGTTTGGAGGGAAAAGTGTGTCTTGCCCTGTATTTTCAGCTTGGCTGAGTCTGTGCCACTCATTTTACAGCACTCCTATGAAAAGGGATCCAGGTCTTGCCTTTTATCTCACCATGACCAGCTCAAAGAAACAAGTCATTCTCATTAATCTGTTTCATTTATTTAATGAGACATAAGTTCTCCGTTACTGTCTCCATCCCTGTAAGTTCTCCATTACAAGGCACTGAGGTGCCTTGCTTATTTACCTGGCCTGGTTGGTTGAAAAGGCTTTGCATGGGGTTTTTTGGAGGAGCAAGGAGCAGGTGGGTGGGGAGTGGTGCTCCTTGTCAGGTGGGTGGCTCCCTCTCCAGCAGCTCTCCAGGACCAAAGGGAGTTGCTCCAAGAGCAGGGCTCAGAAGAAAGAGTTAAAAGGGTGGAGTGACACTGCCTGTCCAGGTGGCAAGGACAACCAGGAGACAGCTCTGCTGCTGTTGCAGACTGTGGTACAATTCCTAGGCAGCAGGACTGGGATATTGGCAGACCTTCATGGCTTGGAGGTGCTGCCCACTCTGATGACACTTTGCCAGGTGTGGCTCGGGGTGGCAGCAGCTTGGTGGATGTCCACATGCAGGTGCTTCATGGGATGAACATCTGGCGCGGGCACAGGAGGTGGCTCTGTGGCTGCCATAAGCTAGCCCACATCCCCAGGGGTGCTGGACCATGTCAGCCTGCTTCTGGACATGGTGTTGGCTTCATCAGGGAGAGTGCAGGGCCACACCTTGCCAGGGTGGAGCTGGGGTGTTGCACATCAGCCACTGCACTGCTCTGCAGCAGCAGGGCTTGCATTCTGCCTCGGGGTGCGTTTGGAGCAGAGGAGAGCTGTGGGCTGATAGCATCTCATCCTGCTGGTCCATACAAACCAGCACTGGGGCGTGTGTTTATTGCTCCTGTAGGAAAGCAGGTCTCCAGGGCAGCTAGGGAGGCTGTCACAGCTTGGACAAGGCGCAGGGAAAAGATGGAATGGCCTCAAGTTGCACAAGGGGAGTTTAGATTCAACATTAATGAAAGTTTCTTCATGTAAAGCGTTGGAAAATGTTGGCATGGTCTGCTCAGGGCTGTGGTGGGGTCCCCATCCCTGAAGGGATGTGGATATGGCATGGAGATGAAGCCATGTGGATATGGCACCTGGAGACAATGGGTTAGTGTTGGTCTTGCCAGTGCTGGGAGAATTATGGGGACTCAATTTTAGAGAGCTTTTCCAGCCTTAACATTTCTGTGCTTCTTTGATCTGGGACCAGCTTTGCAGAGGGCTGAGCTTCTAGCCTGCATTTCCTCATGGTCTAGGTGTTCTGGTGGCACACACACCTCCATTTGTGGGCTGTCTGAGACCCCATGGTGTGCCACAGATGGGGCTTCTGTGCCTCTTCTGGTTAAACACTTAGATGAGTGCTCTGTGCATCAGAGTTTCAGTTTTGCTGGGGTTTTCCTTGGGATTTGAGGACAGTCTCTGGCTTTACAACCATTCCCCAGCAGCACCAGCCAAGATGCTTCCCGTTCTCCTGTGTGATCTGTAGAGCTGCTGTTGTCTCCTGCTGCTGTTTGTCAGGCTGCATATTGATGGCATGGCCTCAGTCATGGTTGGCACCTGAATGAATTACAGCAATACAAATAAATAAGAGAAGAAATACTATTTGCGAGAGCAATGGGTTGAAGATCTAACATTTATGCAGTGCCATTCATCAGAAACGACACACAAATGCTCTGTAAACTCTCACATGCACATAAAACGCTGCTCCCAGGCTTCAGGGTAGTGTCAGCTGTTTAATAACAAAGCTGCACCATGGTTCAGGACCCTAAATGCAAAATTACTACTTCTGCTTGTAGCTGCAGGGAAAATTTGGGTCCACAAATAGCATGAACCCTATGGGAGACTATCAGACACCCATATGAACATAATGTGAACATTTTATTTATATCTTTCATTGGGTAAAATCAGCAGCTCTGTGGCTTATCTGAAAGTTGTTGCCTTTGCTAGCCAAGAGATGTGGGCTCCTGTGGGTTGTGGGGTACATATTGCTCTAAAACATTACAGAATTGTTTGGGCTGGAAGGGACCTTAAAACTCATCAGTCCCACCCCCTGCCATGGGCAGGAACACCTTCCACTCTCCCAGGCTGCCCCAAGCTGGCCTGGGACACTGCCAGGGATCCAGGGGCAGCCACAGCTGCTCTGGCCACCCTGGGCCAGGGCCTGCCCACCCTCCCAGCCAGCAATTCCTGCCCAAGATCCCATCTGGCCCTGCCCTCTGGCACTGGGAAGCCATTGCCTGTGTGCTGTCCCTGCAGGCCTTGTCCCCAGTGCCTGTGCAGCTCTCCTGGAGCCCCTTCAGGCCCTGGCAGGGGCTGGCAGCTCTCCCTGGAGCCTTCTCTTGTGCAGCTGAGCAGCCCCAGGTGTGCCAGGCTGGCTCCAGAGCAGAGGGGCTCCAGCCCTGGCAGCATCTCCGTGGCCTCCTCTGGCCTGGCTGCAGCAGCTCAAGGTCCTTCCTATGTTGGGGACCCCAGTGCTAGGGGCGGCTCTGCAGGTGAGGTATTACCTGAGCACAGTAGAAACAGCAGAATTTTATCCCTTGGCTTGCCAGTCAAGCCCTAAGTAGCCTCATGAGTTACTGATTTGCTGAGAAAAGTGGAGCCTCTCACCTTGCCATTGCTGCTTTTTGTAGATCTTCTGTCTAGTGGGTACAACATCTACCAGTTCCCAAGTTGGCCTGTGCCATCTGGGGCTTCTTGGACTCTGTTCCTGGTGGCAGGAACTTTTCCAGTGCTGTGGGAGCCCTCTCAGTGAATCATGTTTAAGAACACGCATCAGAGGAGGAGGTTGGGAGGGAGGAGAAAAGTTTACTTCTTACCCCACCCCGCCTTTTTTTTTTCCATTTAAATAAAGAAATCCCGTTTTTACTTATTCATTTGCTCCAGCCTTCTCCTTTCTCCAGGCTTTGTCTAGCCTGAGACCTGAAGATTTGCATGCTTGATCAAGTCTGATGGCAGTAACCAAATCAGCATTAGCAAATGTAGGGACCTCAAGCTAACTGGCAGGAGGTGAGCTCCGTGACTGCCATGGAGATGAGCCCTTCTGTAGAGCCTGTTGTGCCTTGGCACAGGGGCACGAGTCAGATGCCACTGGCAAGTTTGAAATATGGATCCCTTTGGGGCCTTTGTTTTTAGGTTGCCTCGCTCTGCGGTGAGCGCGCGATCAAAGCGGAGCCGAGAGGAGGATGGGCAGGAGCGTGGTGACCTCTGCCAGCTGGGCAGGGAGCTGGAGGCTGAGGTCCAGAAGATGTGAGAGAACATATTTGGGGTGTTCACTGTCGCTTTGGAGCATCTTGGTTATGAATTAAACAGGGGAGGAGAGAAGCACGACTGTTGGTAGTCACTGAGGTTGCTCAGCAGGGATTTGTGGCCAGTGTTGTTTCTGGTCGGCCTGGCCTTTGTGAACTGTCCTCTTCTTTGGATGTTTCCACTCTGGAGTTTCTTTTTGAGGATGGAATTGCGTACCAGGGACCTTGATCTTCTCTCCAACCCAAAGGCACCAGGCATTGTGGTTATTTGGGCTGTCCTGTGCAGGGCCAGGAGTTGGGCTCTGATGGTCCTGGTTGGTCTTTCCAGGTCAGGGTATTTATTCTGTTCTTCTGTGGTTGGTGCAGAGCTGGTGCTGGCTGGTGCCCTGGATTAATTAAATTAATGTCTGATATGCAGTTGTTTGTTTTCCCCCAAGAAGATAAACACTTCTTGGTCAGCCTGATCAGAAGCACAGAGTTGCCATGTGAATTGTAAGCAGGACACCAGCAGCAGGGTTTCTTTTAACTGTTTAAAACTATTAGGCTGCGAAATGGGTCCTTTCATAACATGTAATTAATACTGCAATGCATTAATTTCCCGTGTTCAGGTTTTAAGGTTAAAGTGACCCAGGATAGACAGATAGTTAGGCTTCACTAAACAAACATCAACATGTAAATTAATGGTATCAGGTTAGAAATGACCCATTTTAGGGTTCCTCTTCAAAATACGAAAGAGTGTTAATTTTTTTTGTGATGCTGATGCAACCTGAGCATCCCATTTAAGCAGATTTGTCTGTACATGAACATACAGATTCCTGCAGCACAGTCTGTGTTATGTTTTGATGCCTTTTTTTAATGTCTTCTATAAAATGGTTTGGGTTGGGAGGGTTCTTAAAGCTCATCCAGGACACCTTCCACTATCCTAGGTTGCTCCAAGCCTTGTACAGCCTGGGCTTGTAAACTTCCAGGGATGGGGCATCCACAGCTTTTCTGGGCAAGCTGTGCCAGGGCCTCACCTCCCTCACAGGGAAGGATTTCTTTGTAACATTTCATCTAAATTTAAAACCACAAAACCTGGGAGTTTAAAATGCTTCTCCCTTGTCCTATCACTCCATGCCCATGTAAAAAGTCTCTTTCCATTTTTTTAATAAGCTCCTTTTAAACACTGAAAGGAACATATCTGTGGGTCTTTGGAAGGAACTGAGAGGCAGATCATTTTACCTCCTCTAAAACAGTCTAAAAATGGGGTGCTGTGTGTAGCACAGCCAAAAGTAGTGATTTTTTTTTTTTGGGTCATCTCGATTTGGAGCCTGGGCATGCCTGAAAACTATAAAATAAAAAGTAGTCCAAATTTTCCACAACTGCAATTCCCTCATGTTATTTTCACATGTTGCAACAATTTGTACTTTAAAGGCACTATTTTAGTAAAGCTTAGTATTGCCTCTCCTTCGTTTTAGATTTGCATAGTTGTGCAAGAGATAATTGCCTGTTTGGGAGACAAAAAAGCTAATTTTGCCT
The DNA here is from genome assembly GCA_013401135.1 of Cettia cetti. Taxonomy (NCBI): domain Eukaryota; kingdom Metazoa; phylum Chordata; class Aves; order Passeriformes; family Sylviidae; genus Cettia; species Cettia cetti. The sequence goes on along the minus strand of VZUI01006178.1, from coordinate 20,312 downwards.
CAGGCCCTGTACTTTTTCTTAACAAAGTTGGTCCTTGTTGGGAAGCAGCTTGCAAGTGGTGAGTGTGTGGATGAGTCTGGAGGGGCACAAATGGGTGGATGCTGTTCAGGTGAGGTTTTAAAAAAAACAAACCCAAACCCCAACCCACAAACCATTTTTCTGCCACACTGAATACTGCTGAACACCTTTTCCTCTCACCCTCTGCCTCATCTGATGCTCCACCACGAGCTCCTGGGGTTGGGAACATCTTTGGGGGTTTTGGCAGCCACCCTGGTGGGTTCGGCATGGGGTGTGCACCCCGGGTTATTTGCAGTTGTGTGTTTGCATCTCTTTTGCTCTTACACTATTTTTATTGGTATTAGGGGGTGTTTTTATGTGGTTTCCAATATGCAAACCTTCAGACAGTGTGCCCTGGGGCTGGCGGCTCCTTTCAGTGCTTCCCCAGGGCTCCCCACACGGCACCCGCCCTGGGGCTGGTGGTGCTGGGCTGACTAAGGAGTGTCTGATGACTCATGTCCTGGGGACACCCAGGGGATCCAGATGACCCAGAGGGGTAAATCTTCCTTCATGCTCGGGGTTGTACTCTCCTGCTCCCCCAGCTCGAGTGCCTCCATCGCTCTGACCTTGGGCTGTGGGTCTTCCTCACAGCTCGTCTCCACGATGATCCTTTCCCACCTTCCCTTGGTGTCTCCTCCTCCCTCCCCAGAGGCAGAGCTCTCTGTCCAGCCCTGTCCAGGTCAGATCCTTCATCAACTGAGCAAGAGCAGGCTCTGCTGCAGGCATGGCAGGTTGGCTGGCCAGCCACACCTATAGCTTATCAATAGTAATTAATTAAAAATGTAACAAGGTCATGTATCTGCATGGAGCAGCTTTACTCTATGGATGAGGGACGGGTGCTGATGAGGAGATGGTGATGGGTGGCTGCAGCATGTTTGGGCTTGGGAAGGGGCTGTGCTGGTGCTGCCATGGGATGCTGCTTTCTGGAGGGACAGTGGTCAGGTTTTGCTCTTCCTCAGACCTGGAGGTGCTCAAGATGAGTCTTCCTGGAGGGCAAAAGGAAAAGAGAATTCTCCTCAGCCCAGACTGAGCACTGCAGAGCCCCATGAGGGAGGTTTGCAGCCTTTCTAGTTCAAGATTGGATCCATGTAGAAGTGGCAGATCTTCAGTCTGTACTTGGGGTGTTCCTCACCATGGTGTACTCAGCAAGGTGACCTCTGGCCGGCTGGTGTGATGTCAGCTGAGACACCTGCACCATTTCTTACCCTCTTCTGATTCTAGTTTTTGTTTGCAAAAGGGCTGTAGCTCACTGAGCCTCGCTCAGACCTGACGAGGTACCAAAATCCACAAGTCCCATGCTGGCTCCCTGCCCATCTTCCTTTTTTTGCTGGTGGCAGTGGTGGGCTTGCACATTAACCCTACAAAAATGAATTTAATGGGAAAAAGCCAGACTATTTCCATCAACCAACTCACTGTCTAGCTTTGCTAGACCCACTGTTCTCCACCTGATATTAATCTAATGATGGAGGTCAGAGCTGGTTTATTTTTTATTGTTTTGACTTAAAATTTTGGAAATTGTTAGTTGAAAGAAGAATTAAAAGGGGAAGCACTGCATTTTCCTTAAAAAGGAAAAAGCTCTGGCATGCAGAAGAACAAAAAAAAATTACCTGGGTACATCTTCTGCAATTGATAATTTTGGGGGTTTTTGGTGTTTACAGCTTCTAGCACTGAGGGCCCTAGCCAGCTGTGGGATGGACAGAAGGTTTTATAGCTTGTGGTGTCTGTAGGAGTGAGAACTGGGCTGAAGGGCTGCTATGATGATTTGTACCAGCTGATTGTGGAGGGAACCTCATGGGCAGGGACACCTTCCACTAACCCAGGTTGCTCCAAGCTCTGTCCAACCTGGCCTGGGACACTGCCAGGGATGGGGCAGCCACGGCCTCTCTGGATAGCCAGGGCCTCCTCATCCTCACAGGGAGGAATTTCTTCCTCCTATTGCCCTTTTTAAAGAGCTCATGTGATGCAGGAGGAGAACTTGTGTCTGTGGACAGTTGTTTAGTTGGGGTTTCTCTGGGGTTTTTGTTTTTAATGAGATGCACTATCAGTATGGGTATGTACAATAGAGATTTTGGTTCCCTTCAGGGTGGGCTTCTTAATTTATATGAAAATGGATTTGTTCCTTGCTTGTTTTCATTATGCTTGAAGCGAGGAGTGAGAGGTGGCCCAGATAGAGAGAGAGTTTTGGGTGAGTATTAAAATGTCAGTTCTGGTCTTTTAACAAGGGAAGACACAATAGGTGAGATACCAAAACACTGGGAAAAACACATCATATGGTGGGGTGAAACTTCAGAATTTGTTTGGGTATTTGGGAGATGGTTCACAAGCTGCAGGTGAAGGATCTGACCCTAGGACAAGCCTCAGTTGTGTGGAAGGAGGAGACAAGCCCTTGGGGACAGGATTATCCCAGTGATGGATGCTGGGGAAATCCCACAGCTGTTGTCAAGGAGGGACCACTGATGCGGGAGCAGGAGAGGTGAGAGTGGAAGGGTTGGAAAACACCCAAGTTTTGAGCTTAACCTTGGAAAAAAGAGGCCAAAAAGTTTTTAACTCTTCATTTTTCCGCTGAGTGCAGCCAGGATGCTTTTGGAGTCACAGCCCTTTTGGGAGACATGGTTTGGGAAGGCCACCAGTGTGGGCACCTCGGCTGGTGTGTGCTGGGTGTCACCTTGCACAGGCGGGGCTGGGGGACACTGCCAGTCCCCCCCTGCCCACGGCATTTCCCTGGCAGTGGGAGCAGCAGAGTGGGATGATCCTGCACCTGGGCTCTGCTGCCCAGCCAGACCCAGCAATGGGTGCCCTCGTGGCTGTGATTCCTAATTAAAAAGCAGGGAGAAACCTGAGGAGCATGAAAGTGTAAGCCTGATGCTAAAGCAAACCAGATGCTGCTCAGATCACGATGCCCCACGGTCCACTGGAGCGAGGATGTGGAGGCAGTCACCTGTAGCCTGCCTGGGGGTGGCAGGGAGGCGAGGGGAGGGAGAACACAAAGCAGAATAATCCCTTTTTTTGGTTTTTCTTTTTCCTCTGGAGCGTTTTGGTCTCGCCCCTGGACAAAAGCAGGATAGTGTGGTGTGTCATTTCCTCCCCGGCAGCCATTCAGCCTGGCACCGTGTGGGCTCTGCCACCCCCTCCCCTGCCCCGGGCACAGATTGCTCCTTGTTCCAGTTGTCTGTACCACCCAGGGCTTCCTTTCCAAGTTTTCTCACACCCTTTTATAGCTGTGCCGAAGAAAGCTTTAAAGCCACACAAAGGAGGAACCAACCAGGCAGGAGGGATATCTTTAAAAACCAGGCGTGTTTCTCTGCAGAGCCATGGTGGTGGAGAAAAGCTGGGTGAGCTCTGGCAATGCCTGGCATGAAGAGCAGGTTCAGCCCTTGTCTGATAGCCAGGGGGGCAGCTGGTCGTGTGTGCTCTGTATCCCTCACTCTGTAAATGTGAAGTCAGCTGTGTTTTCACATCCCAGTCCAGGCACAGTGACAGGCTGGGAGGACCAGGACCAGGATCTGAGCTGGGAAGCACTGGATCCCCTTGCTGAAGACCTGGTTGGGTGCAGTGGCCCTGATGCTCTTGGTGAAAGCATCAGCTACAGCTGTGTCTCGTACATTTTGGGGGTGAGGGAGAAGAACAGCTTTCCTGTTCCTGGTGCACAGAAAGAGCATTAGACTGTCCTGCTTTTTGTTTCTCCTGTTTCTCTTGATCAGCAGCTCATTTCACCAAGGACCCATCCCAGAGGCAGGACCTTTTGCCCTCACCAGTTTGCTTAGGTGGCAATCAAACAAATGACCTGGAGGCAAGCAGCAATTCATTACAGCCCTCATTTACCATGCAATAGAACGTGCCGTATACCTTGTCTTCTGATCGATAAGTTGTATATTATACACGAGTCAATGTGTTTACATCACAAGGAGGCTTCTCGCTGCCTCCTTTCTGCTGGGCTCTCTTGGCCTGGGATGATGGATCGACACTGGCATGACGGGGAGGGATATTGTTAAACAGTAATTGGTTACTGAATTATTTAGCTGCACAATCCCTGTAGCAGCAACACCGCCATTCAGCGCTTAACTTGCTACTGTGTCAGCTGAGGAACAAATACAGGGTCTTGCAAGCTCCATGGAGCCCAAGGCAGAAAAATTCTGTAAGAGTGTGCCTTAAAGAAGAGGTTTGCAGTTATTCTGACAACGATAGCCTTATGCAGGGGGAAGTGTATGCTAGTTGCTTACAGGCTGCAGCCTTTTAATTTGTAAGCTGGATTCTGCTGCTTTCATAAGGAAAAAGTGATGTTGATCCTTTGGAGGTTCCCCAGATTAAAGGTCAGCATCTGCCTGTGCCTTCTGACTCTGGTGGTGTTTGCTGGAGGTGCAGCTGGAGCGGTATCTCTTGGGCTCCTGTCCTGGGTCCCTGCAAGAGCTGGGCTAATTCACTAAGCAACCTTACTTGGCAGGCAGAAAATCCAGCCCAAATTAAGTGTAAAGCTCCTCAAAACCTTGTTGCAGTGGCAGGCATCTGGTGGAAGACCACTAACCCATCTACCACTGGTTCCAGGCCAGTGGTGATGCTCTCCTTGCACTAACCTGCAGCAGAACCTCACCACACAGAATTCCCTGCTGAATTTTCAGCCTTACAACTGCTGAAAGTCCTCTACCTTTGAGATGTGCTGAGAAAATCTTTCAGCAGATTCTGCTCCAGCACAAAACCTGCTCTTGATTTGTGTTTCCCTGCAAGTTGTAGGCAGCAGAGGCAGGAAGGAGGCATTGCACAGTGGCACCTCTTCGTACCAACTCCCCTGTGAGTGCAGCTCTTCGCTTGAAGCTGTTCCAGTTCCTCCCCTGCCAGGCAGTTCCTGTTGTCTCTCTGGTGTCTGTGTATGTAGGAGTATGTAAGAACGATCTGGTGACTCTTCAGGGTTTGCTTTGAATTGGTCTGAGATCTGGTTGGCCTAAGAAATTAGCCTTAAACTAATTTCTTCCTTGTAGGAGCTGCCTGTGTTCTCAGTGTGGGTGGCAAGACCCTGATTTGATGCTCTTCTCTTTCGACTAGGAGCCCAAAGCTTTTATTTTACTCCTGTGGATGGATAAGGAGCTGGGAGGGGTGGGGAAGGAGGTGCAGGCTGTTTGCAGGGGGTTGTTCTCTGGCTGATTGTCCCAGCAGTGCCTGCTGTTTTCAGGCTGTTCTTTCACTGCCTGGTTTGAGTTGAGTTAATTCAGCACTGAGGAGCAGGAGGTTTCCTTAATTTGGAGTGAGGACTGTCATCCATGGCACACCCCAGAGCACCAGAGGGTCTGCATGAGCATCACCGGGGACCAGCAGCGAAAACTTTTCCATCCATCACACAGGCAGGGCCACTGGTTGATGCTCTGTTGACTTTCCCAAGCACAGTTTGGTTATTGCAATTAATTTTACTAGCTTTCCTCAATGCCTGGCAGATCCAGCACTGGGGCAAGGCTCTGCTTTGCTGATCAGGGCATAAATATTCTTCTCAGAAGTCCCAAATGTCCTTGTCCAGTCTCACAACAGGAGGTTTGATGCTCGCCAGTCCAGCCTAGCTTTGTTTTTCTTCTCTTTCTTGCAGTTCTTGTAAATCCAAGTAACCAAGAGCAGGATCCAACCCTGTGATTCAGACCTTCCCAAAGGCACATCTCGGGGAAGATTAATCTCCCTAATGTGACAGCTGTGACTTTCAAACCCCGGTCCCAAATAAAACAGGGAGATATGGGAGGCTTGTAACTTTCTGAGCAAGTGGTGTGTAAAGCTAAATAGTTATAATTAACTTCAAAGCATAAAACAGTCCAAGTAAAAACAGTCCAAGAAAAAAAAAAAGAAAAAAAATTCCTCCCTAGATTTGTGTTAATAATGAGCTGATTTTTGTGTCACATTAGCTGTGCCTTTAATATAAAGAAGATTTTTTGAAATTCTGAATTGTAATGGGTAAGTGATAATGAAGTTCTCCCTTTCCTTGGAGCAATGTGGTTCTGTCACTGGAGGGAGCTGCCTGAAGGTGGTATGTTAGGAAACAGGATTATTGTTGTGTAAATCAGTGTGAGGTCACTTAATTAAACACAGCCAGGCCTTTGTGGATCTCTGAAGACCGTGGGGGAGTGGTGGCTGAGGCAGAGGGGGTGGCAGGGCTGGTGCAGGGGATGGGCACAGAGCCTTTGGCACGGTCCCTATGGACCTGTTCATGATCCACCTTGTAGCCGATGGAGTCGAGCTTGGATGGGGAACATGGGAAAACCCCAGGGAGCTTTAAACTTTGCCCACCTCCCCGTGTGGGTTTTTTTTTTTTTTTGGGGTGCTGCCTGGACCCTTGTGCATACACCCCAAGCCTGGAGGATCTGGCTGGTGCTTTCCAGGCACCATCCAGCAGCCCTGGCTGTGCAGCCCCACTGTCTCCTTCCTGCACGGAAATGCTGGGTGAGTTTCTTCCGAAACAAGCTCCACGTTGGCAAGGCAGCCCTGTCTCTGTTACATGCATCCTTGCCTTCAGTGTGGAGCTGGAGCTTGCATCCCGGGAAAATAATACATGCCAAAGAGGCCAAGACAAACAGTGTCTGCCTGCTTTTTTTACGACCTCTTGTTGCTCCTCCCAGTCATCACCACTATTCCCTTAATAAGGGATTTTTTGATCTCCAGAGGGAACTTCCTCTCTTCTCAGGGTTAAAAGCAAGGTGGCTGGCAAAGGAAAGGCCTGGAGAAACAGAGGACTCCTGTACTCTGCAGCCCTTTGCATGGCAACGTTTTGATTTAGAACCTCATTCTGGCTCAGAATTGGGGATGATCAGGTTTTTAACTTCCAGAGGGCAGGGTTAGATGGAATATTGGGAAGAAATTCTTCTTTGGGTGATGAGGCCCTGGCACAGATTGCCCAGAGCAGCTGTGGCTGCCCCATCCCTGGAAGAGTTCCAGGCCAGGTTGGATGGGGCTTGGGGCAACCTGGGATAGTGGAAGGTGACCCTGCTGATGGTTGAGATGGTGTGATGGTCCTTTCCAACCCAAACCATGCTGTAGTCCTGTGGAAAGGACTGTTAGGTGTTAGTGGAAATGCAGCCAGTGCATTTTGATGAGAGGTGAGATGCTCCAGGTGCCAGCTGTCTCCCCCAGGACTAACCCAGCAGCAAGTCTCATCTTGGTGACTTCAAGCACAGACAGTGGCCCCAAAACCCCCAGGGCCCTGTGAAAGCCCTACCAGAACGTTGGGTAGATGCAAATGATTCAGCCCAAGTCTTGGGACTGCAGAATCAACATTCAACTTCAAGTCCCAACTTCTGGTATCAGATGGTGGAGTGGGCTGTCCACCTTGGTCAGTGGACTGAAGGGGAGAGCAGGATGCACTTCTGTCTTCGTGTTTTGGAGTAGAAGCTCAGAATCTTGTCTGCCATTCAGACTTAGAGGCAAAGAGGTAATTTGTTTAAGCCATGGGAATTTTTTTCATTTGGAAACTGCCAGGGGGGTTTTGAACCTCCAGGGCTTGCCGTTCCAAGTGTGACAATTAAAAGTTTGGGGGTATTTAGTGAACTCTGCATAGCTGTTTTTCCTCTTTCATAGCTCCATCATACCTTCTAATTAATTCCCTTTAATTGCTTTTAATTTCCTTTCCTCCTTATTTCTCCTTCCGTATAACTAGTGCTGTCATCCTTTTAGTTTGCCTTTCATGTTGGAGACTCTCTATTTGATTTCGTTTCATCCACATTGTGTCTTGCAGCTATTTCATTCCTGGAAGGCTCCAGCTCCAGAGATAAAATCTAAGTGGATTCAGAGAACCTGAAAGGATCGCATGCTTCATGGCTTTCCCTTCAGTAATATGGGAGATAAACAGGATGTAATGAAGGATCTGTCCCTCCTTGGAAAAGGGCCATTTCCCATCACCTGTATTTTTGTGGTACCGTCATGCCAGGGATGCTCTTAGTCACCGGTGACAAGACACAGAGCCTGCTGGTCCCTGGTGCTGGTGGGTGTCTGAGGCTGGAGCAGGCCCCTGGGATGACACACTGTCTCTTGATTTGCCACTGCTGCTCTGCCCAGCAGCATTCCCACTGCTGGGACACGGCCTGGCAGCCTGCTGGCAGCCCTGGTCCCTGCCTGGGTGGAGGGGACACAGCGAGGGTGGCAGCGTGCTGGTTTTGGCCAGATAAGGTCAAGTTATTAAAATCATGACATTTATCTCTGAGAGCTTTTGGTTTTAATGTGTGCACCAAGGGCACTGTGTGTTTTGACTGAGGTACTTTCCAGCCCAGTCAAAAGTAAAAAATAAAAGAGAGCAAAACCTCTTTTGTACACTCAGGAGAGTCCTAAGGGGCTGGATGTATGGGTGACTGTCAGAAGAGGTCCATGGAATTTGGTCAATATTCACCATCTGAAGAGCTGGCTGAGGGGTGGGAATCACATATCAAAGTTTTTAACACCTTCTTGAATGGGAATCAAATTGCTTTTTTAAATCTAGTGGTGTTTTTTGAGCTGCTTCTCCATTCATAATGGTATTTTAACATGACCTGCCTGGATGCTTTTCACCCAAGAGAGCTAAGTGGGGGCTTCCTCTTTCATTTCCTTGGAAAAAACGACCAGCAGCATTTAGTTCTGCCTGGAGTTGGCCCAGTTGCCTGCTTTATGTTGTACTGCTGGTAAAACCCTGGAGGAGTTAACACTGGGATCACAAGGAATGTGTCTGGAAGTCAGCTGGGGACTTTGGTGGTGAGGAAAATGCTGGTACTCTGGCTGGGGAGTAGAAGGTAGCATGGAGCACCAAAGGCTGTCCCAGCTGCTGTGAGCTGGGGACGTGCATCTCTGCTGGTGTTGGGTTGTGGGGCAGCTCTTCAGAGCCTGCTGAGGAAACCTGGGGCCAATCAGGCTGCTGGAAGGCAGGAAACAGCTGAATTTGTGTGGAAGTTGATAGAGGAAGCTGTGGGAGGAATGTGATCCCAGGACTTTGAGGTGCCAAAAAGACAGTGCTAGAGACAAATGCAACTTCTGCCACCAAAAAGACTGACTCACGCTGCCTTGGAAGTTTGTGATGGATTATTAGTGTTACTCTACTGGCAGTGAGAATGGCAGCAGAAGCAGCTGAGCCTTGGAGGGTCCCCAGGCAGCCCTCCCTGAGTCAGTAGCCTGTTCTGGTGAGTGCCTGTCACGGTGCAGAACAGGTGGGAGATACTCAGGGCTGGTCAGTGAGTTGTAGGGGCTGGGTTTTCAGTTTCTAGCAGCCTGAAATCCCGTTTTGGGGAGCTACAGGATTAATGAGGTCTTAGTGAAGTATCCCTTTTTGATAGGGGAGAAGTCCCACAGCTCTCTGCTCTGTCCAGGTGGGGCCAAGATGTGGGCAGGAGCTGGTGGCCTCCAGGTTAGCCCTGGGGCTGTCCCTGCTGTCTGGGAGCCTGGGACTGAAGTGGCTCTGGGCCAGGCAGTCACCAGGATGTACTATTTTGCAATAAACTGATCTGAGCACTTTGTGCCTTTGCATTTGAGTGTGAATCATCCTGGTGAGAACTGAGAGTGAGCAATCTCTGGAGATGGCAGTGGGGCAGGTTGCTGGCAGCCCCAGGCTGGGTGGTACTTATGGGGGAGCCTCCTTGTCCCCATCCTGTTTGGGCATGTCCTAGTGGCTGAATCTGGGGCTGAGGGACAGCAGCTGCATGCAGACTTGACCCCCAGTCCTAAGAGCAGTATCTTCCTGGATCCTTGGGGGAATTAGGGAATAATTAAATAGTTAGGGCTGGAAGATCATCTTCTCCAATGCCCTGCAATGGGTAGAGATGTCTTGAAAAAGACCAGATTGCTCTGAGCCCCACCCAGCCTGACCTTGAACACTTCCAGGGATGGAGCAGCCACAACTTCTCTGGGCAAGCTGTGCCAGGGCCTCACCATCCTCAGTGAAAAAATTCATCCTTCTACCTGGTCAGAACCTACCTTCTCTAAATTTAAAATCATTGTTGCCATAGGCCACGCTGAGAAGTTTGTCCCCAACTTTCTTAGAAACCTCTTTTAGCTACAGGAAGGTGCTCTAAGAGAGTAAAAGGGGCTCTCTTTGGTTCTCCAGGTGAACCCCCCCAGCTCTCCAGAGCCTGGCTCCAGAGCAGAGGGGCTCCAGCCCTTGGAGCATCTCTGTGGCTTCCTCCAGCAGGTCCAAGCAGCAGGAGTTGAAGATCCTTCTCCAGGGTGTGATGAGGAGATGTATGCCTCCTCTTTGGCATAAAAAGCTACCACAAAAAAAGTTTTGGGGAGCCAGCCTTGGGCTACTGCCCCACCCTGGGAGTTTGGCAGACCCTGCATCCCCCCAAGCAAGAGAGGATGCTTTATTTCCTTGGCAGCTGGGCTCTCGGCCGAGCATCCCTCAGCACTGTGCTCCCGACTCTTCCCGCTCCCATCTTAATAACTGTAAAGATCGGGGTTGCCAAGGTCTTCCCGTTGCTATAGTGAGATTAGATAGGGCAGAATGCTGCATTCCCTCTGCTGAGGGGAGAAATTGCTCCCATCCCTTCCCTGGGCTTCACCCTCCAGGTTTTTTTTTTATCCACCAGCAGCTACTAATTGCACCTGAAAGACATGCCACGTTATTTCATTGCAATTAATACTTCATAGCTTAAAAAAAAAAAAAATTAATTATCGAGGCATTTTCTCCTGGAACCAACTTAAAGAGACTCTCTGGCTGGAACGAGTTTACAGCGCTAAACTGTGAAGTTAAAATATTTATCTTCATAAACACGTCACTGGAGCCGTGCTATTCCTCACAGGGTCATTAGCAAGAGGCACGTTAGTCCAATCAGGAGGTGCCTGGGAGACAGAGATTTGCCTTTTGCTTCTGGGCGGGGTTAGGAGATGATTTATTAAACGAATTTGAGAGCTGTGAGTCTGGCCAGACCTCTGAGTCAAACTGCTGTAGGAAAAAAAAAAAAAAAAATCCCACCAGCTGGAGCTTTTGCAGGTTTTGCAGGCAGAAGATGGGGTGCAGTCATTTCTGTTGTTTGCTGATTTGGGGGTGTCCTCCCCAAAACCTCCTGAGGACGTACAGCAACTGATCCAGGGAGCCGTCATATTGCAGGAGGTAGTTTGCATTTTAATTTTCTTAGGTTCAAATTTTGTTTTCTCAGGTTTTATTTTCACTTTCTCAATTTTTGTTTTTTGCTTTTTGGGTTTTTGTTTTTTGTTTGTTTTGTTTTTTTTTTTTTTTTAATTTCCTTGGTGCAGCTGTGGGGCTTGGGTGGGTTTATATAAGAACTCAGGTGAGATTTCCCTGAGTGTAGGAGCATACAACTTGGGGCATGGCACATTGTCACGCCCCTCCACCTCCTCTTTTGGGTTTAAAATGTTGGTTTTGAAGTTTAACCATAAAGTTTAACCTCTGTAACCCAGTACCAGACATGTCCTGGAGAGTGATGCCTGTGATCCACAGGGAATGTGTGAGGAGGAGATGGAGGGCTTAAGTAATAGTGTGTTTTTTGGACTTGAGGTTATATTTTGTGTGTGTTGGGTGCTGGCATGCCAGGACATAGAGTGGGGTGAAGGACATGGGTCTTTTGTAGGTGTAGTGCACTTCCCAAAAGTGCTTTCTTTTCTGGGGAGCCAGAGGTGTTTGTGTCTGTAAACCTCTCTGCTCCTGAGACTGGGGAGGAACACTGAGGGGAAGAGCTTGTGGTGGCCCCAATATCCTTGTCTGGTGACAGTGGCAGAGCCTGGTAGAGATTACTCAAGCTGTAGGTCTGCCACTGGGTTTTTCCCCTCTGAAATCTCCTCTTCCTTAGTCCCCATCAATTTATTTATACAAACCACAGAGGCAATGTCACAGGGTGGTCTGGGCAAGATTGTTCCAGGGTCTTGCACCCCAGTTGATGCATGGGGCTCACCCCTTGCTGCAGCTTGGGTACGGGGGAGAGGGGTTGAAGAAGTGTGTGGTACCTGCCAGGTAGCACAAGTTCAGGGCAGAAAAAGGCAAAGAGCAAGATGCTGTTGGTGGTGTGGGAGGGCTCTAGTGTCCCGTCCTCTCAGCAGAGAAATGTAGCCTGAGCAAGGGCAGAGATACATCAGGCTTCCTTCCCAGCAGCACACCTTGACTTTGAGTGAAATCTTTGAAAACAGATCTCCTGAGCAGCACTTAGAGTTGTTTTTACAAAGAGGACTGTTATTAGAGACCCTGTTTTCTGTAGGAAACCAGTTCTTGCAGACCTTTTCCAGTAGGTCCCAGTTTGTGTCATCTGCCCTCCTCTCTCCCACTCCCCAGGTGTGCTGAGTCTCACAGCCCAAGGTGTTTATCAGGTGGGCTTTCCCTTTCTTTGCTAGCAGATTTGCAGTAGCAAACATCACTTGATGTTGGCTGTTCTGGTCTGCTCTGCTTCATCAACCTCAAATCTCATCTCTTTCCTTGTTCCCATTGCTGGTCTTGGCTTGAGGTTGGACTGGGAAGCACCCAGTGCTCTCCAGGAGCTCTGTTCACGTGGTTTTTTGGTAGGTCTGACATGGTTTCACCTGATCCTCTTCCAGCAGTGATGGGGTATTCTCAGCACTGATCACTTGAAGGAGGTGTATTTAAAGGTTACACCCTGGTGGTAAACCAAGAGCTGGTAATTCTGTGACTGGGGAGAGCCCTCCTGCCAGACAAACCCTGATCTTTTGGCTGCAGCAGGACCTAACCACCATTTCTGGGGAGTTTTATTGGCTGCCCTTTTCCAGCAGAGGGTTCCTGCTGCTTGCAGCTGCCACCATTCCTTGGTTTACAGGAGCCTTTTGAAGGAGCTTCTGCCTCACAGTGGTGTGGCCAAGTGTGGCATTGTTGCTGGTGTCCCTGACAGGTGGATGATTTCTGGGCTCAGTCCTGTGCCTTTTTAATATAAAACAAAGGAGGTATGTGGTTTGTGCTGGTATGTGCTCCCAGTTTGGCTTCTGTGCCAAAACTGGAGCTGTGACTCTGCATGGAGAAGAGACCTGGTAGAATCTTGGCCCTGGGATAAAACCCACCTGTGAGTGTCCAGGTGAGGAAATCTTTCTGGAAAACCACGTGAGCTAAAGGGCATGGTTGTCCTAGGTGGACTGAGTTTATTACAGTTTTAGAGAGAAGAGTGTTATGGGATTGTGTAAAACTTGCTGTAAGATGCTCTCAGGGGTTTCCAGAGATGTCTAAAACTTACTGGGATTTTTAGGGAAGGACCAAGAGTACAGGAAATGAGGGATCAGAGGGTTGGGGAAGAGTACATGAAGGAAAATAAAGGGAAAAGCAGAATAAAAGCAGTTTCCCTTCATGTGGGCATAAGGCTGGGGAGATCACAGCTGGGGTGAGGGCTGGATCATGATGTTTAGGGGTGTGTACTGGAGGCTGGATGGCAGGAAGGTGTCTGGGCTGATGATGGTGAGGTTGATGGTGGATTGGTTGGGAGAATGGGAAGGAAAGTAGCAAGAAACAGGCTGCAAGGGAGCAACTCCATACAGTGTTGTGAAACTAACACAGACTTTTGAGTGTGGGGCATGTCATACCTGGAGAAGGGAGTGGTGCTTACAGCTGATGAAATATCCATCTGGCTTTGCCCATACTCTGTGAAAAGAGGGGGTGATGTGTTTGAGCAAAATGCTCAGCCCTCATCCAGGCTGAGAAGCAGCAGATGCCCACGAGCAGGTAGGTACCAGTGAAAACATCTGTGTGTGACTGCTCTGTGGGAATATGGGGAAAAATCTGGGGGCAGAGAGAGGGCTGAGCCTTTTGGGGGGTGTTACAGGGCACCTGGAGCTGTTCTGTGTGTTTTGGGGTGCCCAGTTCTCCGGCGTTGTGGCTGCTGCTGCCAGCTGTGGTGCTCATCTCCTGCTCCCCCAGGCGTGCCAGAGGACATGCATTATGCATGGCCACTAAAACTCTCACCCTGTTGCTTCTGATTACAGGGAAATTACGGGTTACTGGGCCAGACTGTGCAGCCGGTGACGTCTGTGGGGCTTTGATGCCCCGAGCAGAATTCGGTCAATGATGCATTGCTAAGTGCAGGTGCTCGGCAGCAGCCTGACCTCAGCCCTGGAGCTCTTCGTTATCCCAAGCCTGGATTTCACAGGGAATTTGAAAGCCCTGAGACTTGCCTCAAATCGTTTGTATAATTTTTTTTTTATTTTTTTTTTTTTTAGTATTGCAAAGCTTTGGCAAAGCCTCTGTTCTGGGTGCTGTTTCCCGTGACTCAGAGGGTAAATAGCAATTGCTGTGCTCACCTGGTTTGCTTGCTAAAAATGAACGGGGAGCAGTTCCTCTTTGTTTCCTTCTTGTTTCCTTCTATTTCAGGCGAGCTCATCTCTGATTATGGGCTGTCAAACCTCAGAAATTCCTAGCTGCCTGTCCACTCTCTAATTTTTTTATTTTATTTTAAATGAAACAGAAAAGGAACATACCCCTCTTTCAGTGGAAAGTCATAAATACTCCTAGGAGCAGGTGGATTTTGCAGGGCCCCGAGTGTACAGCAGATGAGGATGCATGCCTGGGTAGAGATGCAGGCATGGGGAGCAGCCCAATTTTTTGGCAGTGGACAGTAAGTACTGAAAAGCTTTATCATGAGCACATCAAAATATTTACATCCAGTTCCACAGATTTCCCTTGGGCCATTTGTTGTGACATGTTATACTGGGAATGTCATGAAGAGGAGGTCTGTCTTTTTCTGCTACTTTTAAGACTGTAAAACTGTAATTATAGTCATTATTTCAAGACTGTTTCCCATTTTGTGGTGCCCAAGTGGGAAGGCAGATGGACGGGGCTGAGAGATGAAGGCGTTGGAGCTGGTGTGGATTTACATCCTGGCAGGGCTGTGCTTGGTGTTGGAGGAGATGGGGAGGTGCTGGTGTGAGTCTGGGAGGAGTTGGCTGCACAGTCTGTGCTGTCACAGTCAGGAAGGCACACACAGCATCACTGCACACACTTTTATATTCATCTTGGACCCCTGCCCCACGTGGTGTGGGACCATGATGTGTCCCTCTGCCTCGTGCTGGAGCTTGCTGAGATCGCCTTGGCTTGCAGGGAACTGGGATAGGATGGAGCATCTCTGCCATGGCAAAAGGCTGGGAGAGCTGGGAGCATTCAGCCTCTCTTCAGGGAGACCTTGGAACCCCTTCCAATGCCTGAAGAGTCTGTGTGAAAGAAGGGGACAGAATCCTTAGCAGGGCCTGTTGCAATAGGACGAGAGAGAACAGTTTTTAGCTAAAAGAGAGTTTCTTTAAAGTAGGCAAAATGGTGAAGGTTTTTACAATGAGGCTGGTGAAACACTGGCACAAGTTGCCCAGAAATGTAAGGATATGCATTCCAAAGATGCATATTCCATCCCTGGAAGCATTCAAGGCCAGATTGAATGGACCTCTGAGCAACGAGGTCTAGTTGAGAGTGTCCCTGTTCATGGTAGGGGGTTGAATTAGATAATGTTTAAATGCCCCTTCCAACTCTAACTTGTCTATGATTCCTTCTGGACAGTGGCATCAGTCAGCTCTTACTTGCAGCTGGGAATGCTGCTGATCTCCACACTTCACAGAATCCCAGAATCCCAGAATCATTAGGTTGGAAGAGACCTCCAGGATCATGAAGTCCAACCCAACCTTAACCTCCACTAAACCACGGCACCAAGTGCCACATCCAGTCTTTTCTTAAGGACATCCAAACACTTAAACACTTGCTGCAGGACAGGTAACTACAGACAGGTCAACTTGTGGGAGGAAGTAGGGTGAGGACAAATGGCAAAAAGCTGATGTTGAAGGCTGTAATTCATCCCAGGAGATGAGGGTTCCCTGTGGGGTGTTTCTCTCTTTTGGCCACTACCTGCCTGTGTGACCACAACAGGTCACTCCAGGTTTTTTGTTTCCACTGCCTTGCTTGTGGAGCATCTCTCTTCCTTTTCCAGGGCAGGGATTGTTTTTGATGTTGCAAGTGAAGCAGCAGTAGCTGGCCTAGCATGACAATGTACCCTCCTGGCAAGGTCTGTGCACCTCTCTGTAATATGGTCAGGGAATTGTAGGAATACAGCATTCAGGCAATGCCCAAAGCCAGCAGCTGTGATTCTTCTGATGTCTCTGTCCTCGATGAGGTGGAGGATGTTAAAGTCTGCAGTGAAATGAGCCTGGCTTAACTAACTATCCAGACTTTTAGATGGTTCATAAAACTTGCACAAAATGCCAAATTCAAAATACCAAATTGCTTGGATTTTTCCCCTTTCTTTTCAAATAGAAGGAGCCACAAAGTTTGTTACTTCGATCCTTGAAATCTTTATAGAAGGCAGTGATGGATTGGCATGGGTGGGACAACCACCTGGAAGGGAAGAGGTAAATGAAGGAGTTTTTGGACAGTGAAAAGGAGATGGGGAGCCTTAGACTGCTAGTCATCCAGTTAACCTAACTATAGCTAGGGAGTGTCCATCTTAATGGAAAGGGTGGTCAGACATTGGGAGAGGCTCCCCAGGGAGGTGTTGGAGTCCCCATCCCTGGAGGTGTCCAAGGAAGGCCTGGATGTGGCACTGAGTGCTCTGGGCTGATGACAAGGTGGGGGTCAGGCACAGGTTGGACTTGATGATCTTGGAGCTCTTTCTCAACTTGAATTTTTCTGGGATTGTGATCCCACTGGGATGTGGCATCATCACAGCCTACAGTGTAGCTGGTAGGAGCTGGGAATGGCTCCAGAGGGGATTTGGGGTATGGAACTGGCAGCCAAGGCGGGAGCACCCAGCTCAGTCCCTTCTGTGGGGAGGCTGGAGCTGAATGTTGTCCTGGGGCTCGTTTCTGCTGATGAGCAAAGGGCAAGGCTTGAGCTGCTCCATGGGTGGGCTGGTGCTTCAGGATGGAACAGGGTTGGGTTAATGCAAAGTAATACAGATCTGGGAAGGAGAGTGCTTTTATTCTCCTTTTTAAATCTTCTTTGGGTTCTTCACAATTAGTTTCTGCCCAGGCTCCATGCATGACCTTGAACAAGCCACTCCAGGCTGAGTTGCATGAAATTGATTTTCTTGGGTACCTAAATAAGGGCTGGAATCTCCTCTTTACCTGGTCCTCAGCTGTGAAGCCCATAAGTTAATTCCATGTGGGAGACTCAAGCACATAGGCTTGAGCATTCTTACATGCTAATTGAATTACTGAGATCTTTTTTCCAACTGGAGAAGGCAGAGACAATATGTTTCTCCCAAGCTCTGGGAGGTTTATGAAGCACCTGGAAATACGGGGCTGCAAGAGCATTGGGCTTTTCAGAAAAAATAGGGGGGAATTGGCCAAGATACTCCTTGTGATTGTGATTTGTAAAGCCAGCTGATGCCTGTGATCACAGACTGCCGAGGGTGGATCTTTCAGGTCTCTGCTGCTCCAGCTCTTTGCTTGTCTGTGGGTGGAGGTGGCTGGAATTTCAGGCCACAAATCCCCAGGAGACCATCTGAGCAAGTTTATTTTGCTATAGTTTCTTGCTTGTAGTCAAGGGGCCTCCTCCCTTCCCCTTCAAACCCTTCCTTTGCTCTGCATTTCCTCCTCTGAAATCCTATTTCCATCTTCCCACCAGGATTCCCTCCCTACCAAGAAAATCCAAACTGCTTATTTTAATGTTTAAGATAGATATAACATATGATTGAGGGTCTGTGCACCTCCATTTCAAAATGACTGCAGTGCCTCTTTGGTTTTTCCAAAGAGCTGCTGCCTGCAGTTACTGACCGGGAGGAGATTGGCATCTTGGAGAAGGGTTTTTTGAAGGAGGTGACTCTGTGCTGGGGTTCAGAGAGTGATGAAATTATTGTGATTGCATGCTCGTGATTCCCTTCCGAGGATTTTCCAAGCCATTATTCCCACCTCCACATACCCAGGGAACAGTCTGGAGGAGCACCAGCTCTCAGTTCTCCTCACTTTCCTCTAATTTAGAAGGGCACAGCTCTGATTGGTGCTGCTGAGAGCTTTGCCCCTGCGTGGTAATGGAGGAGTAAGTCAGGGTTTTTAATCACTTATTCCAAGTGTAATTCCCAGGCTGTTCTGAGTCACGTCAGGAGCTGCAAAACAAGGCACCCCCATCCCTGGCGGACGATGACATTGGTGAGGAAAAGCACTCCCAGCCCTGCCTGCCGTGCCCTGGCTCTGCACACGCAGCCTGGGGAAAACGAGGGCCATGTCTGGTAGGAAAAAGAAATGCCAGGGGTAAAACACGAGCCAGAGGACGATTTTCCATGGTGACAGCAAGTGTGGCTCTTGAAAATCGTCTCGGGGTCGGGTTGCAGGTCCGTGGTGCGGTGCAGAGCACACACACAAGCACATGTGGCAGGACATGTGGCAGTCAGAGGAGGTGGTGCATCTCAGGAGGAGGCTGTGGCTCAGGAGGTGCCTTCTCCCTGCTACAGAGGTTGCTGTTAGGCAGTGCAATGATGTGGCTGTTGGAGGAGGAAGGAGAGGGATGCAATGGTGCCTCCCAATGCTGCCTGGAGAAGTGGTGGTTGCCCCATCCCTGAAAATACTCAAGACCAGTTCAGGCAGGACTCTGAGTCTGATGTAGCTGAAGATGTCCCTGCCCATGGCAGGGATGTTGGACAAGATGACCTTTAAGGATCCCTTCCAACCTGCAGTTCTGTGATCCTGTGATTCCCAGAAGCTCTGTGTTTCCCATAAAGCTGATCTGAGTGAAAGCCAGGGAAACATCAAGCTAGGACTGTGTGTGCCCAGATATACTCAGTGGGGAGAAGCAGTCTCCCAGGAGAAGGATGAGGTTTTCGGGCAGGAAACATCCCATCTCCCTCAGCCCAGCAGGCTGGGAGAGATTGGGTTTAACATCTAATTATTGCAGTTGCACTCAGGAGACGAGGCAGTTTTACTTTATTTTGATATTAAAGACATTCTTTAAAGAAGTGTCAGCCCATAGACTGTCACTTTTATAGTTAAAAAATTGTAGCTGCTTGCCTGGGGTGTATTTGAGAGTAGCAAAGAAGAGACTGTATTAGATTAATAAGTGAAGGCTTAATTAATTGTCATTATTTGCATAATAGTGTCCTCTAATTAATAGGTAATGGGCAGCCTCTGAATTAATGCACAAGTGGGGTCTCCAGTGATGCCATCAGAGAAGGGTTTTATTGCTGGGAAGTGCAGTTTTGCTTAGTCTTTTTAGTAAATTCAGTAACTGTGAGAGCCAAAGGGTGTCTGTGACAGCGTGTGCTGTGCCTGGGGTGGCAGGGTCTTTTAGGGACAGCACGCATCTTCCCTAAATGCATCAGACCTGGAATGCAACCAGGGTTTTGTTCAACTCTATTGCTGGCCTACTGCAGGCAGAGGCCAGACAAGAAGCTGTTCTTGTGTTTTATTCTGTCTTCAGTAGCTTGGAAGGTGGTTGCTTGTTTCATGGCCATGGTTTTTCTCTTTTCAGTTCTTAAAAATCCTTCATACTGTCATTTGGTGTCCCTTCTCCAGCTGGTGGGCTCTTTTCTGCTGGTCTGCAGGTCCCACATGAATGGTTCCTGTCACAGATAGGTGCTGGAGGAGATCTCTCTCACCAGCTTCATTTCTCCCTTCTTTTTTATGCTTTGATTGTGACAGTGTTTGTGGTAAGTGGAATGGGATGACATGCAATGACTTAAGATACTGAGCTTGGTGTAAAGCAAAACTTGGTGTTAAATTTGGGGATGGAAAGGAGATAGAAGATGGAGGGCCAGCCTCTTCTCTGGAGATAGGTCCTGGCAGTAGGTGGGATTCCAGGCTGAGAGAATACTGGATGCTATCAGCATCCTGAAGAGTCCACCATGTGAGAGGAGACAGGCAGAGGGATGCAGATGTGGGAGAACACTGGGGAAACAATGGGGCATAGATCCAGGATAGCTATTTCTTCATTTTCCTATCAAACCACCCTACACCTATCCCACCTTCATTTTAAAGTATATTTTGTCCGTTGTCAGCCTAGTGATTGAGGCACTCTTCCCCACATCTTAATGTGAACTTGGACATTTGCATGGGTTTCCCAGAGAAGCTGTGGTTGCCCCTGGATCCCTGGCAGTGTCCAAGACCAGGTTGGATGGGGCTTGGAGCAGCCTGGGGCTTTGCCTCTGTGTTGGAATTTGCACCTGCTTGTATCAACAGAGAGCTGATTTAATTTTCTTTCACTGCCTCTCCTCAAATGAAAACTTCAGTTATGTACCCAGGGAGTTTTTCCTCTCGTTTTCCACTGAACTCTTGTGAGATGCCATGATCTTTGAGTGATGGTTATAGGCTCTGTCAGAGCAGAAGTTTCATTCTGACAGACAGCAGGTATTTTGGAAATAAACAACAACAAAAAAAAAAAAACAACCAAAAAAAAACCAAACCAACAAAAACCAAAAAAAACC
>VZUI01006164.1:0-18239 GCA_013401135.1 Cettia cetti | reverse complement strand
ATCTCTATCATCTCTATCTCTATCTCTATCTCTATCTCTATCTCTATCTCTATCTCTATCTCTATCTCTATCTCTATCTCTATCTCTATCCTAGATTGGTTCATATTTTTAAATAGTTCTATAACAATAATTATAATAATCATTGTAAGAACTTTGAGAGAAGCAGAGATATCTCAATATAATAGGACAAATCTAGTACAGAGAAATTACGTCAAAAAGAACCCTGAACTGATTATAGCTGTGAATCCATCCAGGAGTCCTGAAAATACATTTAAAACCGAATGTTTGTGCAATTTTACACACTGTCTTAATCCTGTGCCTCTTTCTTATTTAACTGGCAAATATGGAAAGGCTATCAGTACAACTATTTTCACCACTTTATCAAAAATTAGTGAACAGTGCAATTAAGCAAGAAGCAGCAAGTTCCTTGTGTTACCATAAAAATAAAATACGTAGTGGGTATTAAACAGGATTAAAAAACCCTCCAGCAATATACACATTGTTCTGTCAGAACACATTTAAGACTCAGTATTAGCTCTAAGTTCTTTCTCCTATTTAATGCAAAAATATCCAGTTCTACTGTTGCTTGGGTATGCTATGCCTAGTTCACCTGTTTCCATCATGATGCATACATGGCATTTGTTCAGTGCCGTTTGGGTTTGTGAATTGCAACAATACGCTCACTGAACACCAACACACGTTAGATTGTTTCTCCACTCTTCGTTTTCATTACTGGCAGAAATGTACTACTTAAGGTTATTTTGTGCTGCTGTTGCAAATTCATTTTTCATGTTTCTTATTTATAGAGATTTTAAAAATTGTTATTTTATTTTTAACATTACAGCTTCTTTCAGATTTGATATTATTTTATTTACACGTAGTATTAAGCTGTTTAAACATGTTGTTATATATGTTATCCAGAAAAGGTTGACAGTAAGAGGCAAAGGCAGAAATAGTGTGCATGATGTAGGGAGTCACACAGGGTGATTTCAAAATCAGATATAGGATATAAATTATTAACAAAGAAGGCAAATGAGGGGAAAGAAAATAATAAGTAATTCCCTTAAAAATGTTTCCCTTTTGCAATGATGCATAGTATTAAATTGGCTATTCAATGATCCTTGTTACTGAAATTCGAGCTCCAACCATATTTTGTTTTGTGGATAGGCAGACAAGATTGCTAAGTTAGTAAGACAGGTACAAGGTTATAAAGCAATTATATGTAAAAAGCTGTATTCTCCTACTTCTGAAAATTAAACTTCTGATTAGTTTAATCATCCATTTCTGTTGATGAAATATCCTTAACCTTTTAGTACAATAAATGTGCACTTATACACCCACTCACATGAGTAAGCAGTTCAGAAATAGCAAATTCAAAGAAAGGTAAAAGAAGATAAAAAGGAAAAAAGAGCTTTTATTCCTTAAGTTATCTAGTAGAAAACTATTTATTTCTTTGCCACATCAGAAGGAAATGGGGTTGAATAACTAGTTCTTCCTTTGCCACATCAGAAGAATTGGGGTTGACAGCTTCTCTTGTGATGTGTTCTCTGTTTCAAATCAATTCATAGTTGTCCTAATGAGAAGTAGGGTTGCTAGACACATGAAAAACCTTGGCTCAAAGATGCATCAGTGTTATTGATTTGCTAGATTAACATATCAGGATGGAAAGGAGGATGAACATAAATGAAAAAGAGTCCCAGGAGTAATACTCAGAAAACCTGCTTTACACAGTTTTATGACTACAGTCCTACCAGTGTGCAACTTTCCACTGATATTACTAATGTGTTTGTTATTTTCAATATTGTCAGTTGATACTAATAGTATATTTGCAAGCAAATTTTGCATTTACACAGTTAAGTTTTTGTAAACCCTAGAAGATCACTTAACCATGTCTGAAAGATGCATGGACTTCACAGTATGTTTAGCAAGAGGTTGAATTGAGAAAGCTGCAGTGAGTTTTGCCTGTGCACCTCCCTACACTAATCTTACAGTTTCACAGCTTTGTTCATTCTACTGACTATTGTCATTACTCTTCCTTGGGTTTTCTGGCTACTAACATCACAGCTCCATGCTGTCTTTTTTAGATAGTTGGTTAAGAAAGAATATAAATATAAAGGTACAGAGGCAGGTAAATAAAGTGGTTGGTGATGTGGAAAACCTTGCAGCAGGAGAAGAATTAAATAAGAGAAATTATAGGAAAATGATACGTTGAAATTCATCCCTCCCTTGATTTTTATATTACTTAGATTTAACCAAAACCAATAGCTTCCACATTTTTTCCCTGCTGTCATTTGAGGACTCTTATGGAAACAAAAGCCAAAAATCAAGAAAGCAGAGAGAGACTATAGCACTGCTGTGGATTGATAGTGAGTTATAACATACAGTAAATATCTAGACACAAAAAGCCCAGTGTTTTTTGATTGTATAATTTAGCAGTGCTTTGTACAAATCTCTGTGGCAGTTGAGAGAAAGAGAAGCCACTCAGAAAATTCTTAAGAGTTGAAATAAAAACAAACAAACAAACAAACAAAAAACAAAACAAAAAAAAAAACCAAAACCCCTCAGCTTTCCCTTGTCATCATCTGAATACAGTATTTATATTTCAGTCAGATCCACCCGACCAAACTACCTATCAGAGTGAGTGACATGACCTTTAAGGAAAACGCCTTTCATTTCTAAATCTAGAGTGTAAATTGAAGACATAAAGAAGAAGAAATCACAGAATTGTCAAAGATAAAGCTGTATTTAGAAGCAATATGGAAGGATGAGTGAATTGCTTCACTCATTATATAAGAATACATATTTTATTATCTAAACAATCATCTAAGTATTTGTTAATCCAACCCTACTGAATGTGTTAATACAAACAAAGGATGATCTTTGAAAATTTCTTTCATAGGTCAAACTGAATGGAAATATACTTTTGGTGAATAGGAAGAGGGGTCCTTTAGTGGTGACAATGAGTACATAGTATTTCTCTCAAACTTAAACATGTTTTCCAAAATCCATCAACGTGTTAATACAGACACCTGCTATTAGGATGAATACAGTTTGCAACTGAAATAATCTAGGCTTTCCCTGTGACTGAAGGAGAGAGATACAATTCTCTTCCCTCTTCTAATCCACATCTTCCTCTTTTCTTTTGCTTCCTAATATGGCTTTGACTTTCTTCAAACCTTTTCTCAGAATATTAAATTCAGTTCCTAACACACTCTTAGAAAAACCCTGCTCATCTTTATTTTAGTTTTATTTTCCTCAGGTTCAACAGCTGAACTCTTTGAAAGCAAGATCTATCAGCTGCCTGAGCCAATCTGGAAAGACTCTGGAGTACAAAGTCAGGATCTCGCTCCATGAAGCTAGACCAGGTTCTAGTTATTTGAATAATAGGAAAACATCAGACTGGGTAAAGTCATTGTTGTGTAAACTCATAATCTTCTAATCAGAAAAACAAAACACAATAGGATCCAAATTGATTCAGTCTAATATCACTTAAATGCTGCCATCCATATTGTGCTGAAAGGGAAGTCAATGCATGATAAATAAATACTTTATACAATGACACATTGATAATTTTTTGCAGAGTGTGAGTTTTTGGTCTTTTGATTTACTTAGAAACTCGTATTTGATTATGGTCAACATTCTGTCATTCAGGGGATGAATGTACCTCTTTATGAAGATGTTTGATGCTCTTTGTGGAAATTAGCACTACTTGAAAAAAGATTCTATGCTGCATGCGCAAGTGAACAGTCATGGTTACTAAATCATATTGACTGCCTACCTGCAACTACAAGGTCTAACCAATTTGGACACACAGTATTTCCATCAGTGTCTACAAGGTTCATTGTGTCGCTTTTAATTTTTATTTACTTTCCACACAAAGAGAGGATTAGCATAACTCCTCTTGGGGGTCTAAATAACATCTTAATGTTATACATCAGTTCCTGTATTTTGTCCAAGCCTGAATCATTCTGAATTTAAAAACTGATATTCAGATGTACCAACAATGCCAGGGCTATCACAAGTTATTGCACAGATCTAGTTCAGAATGTAGCAGTATCATCAAAGAAATAAAATAGGAAATTCATAAGGCAAATGAGAAAATTCCAAAACATGCATCACACTGTAAAAACTGGCAGCTTAAGCAGTTATTGTGTCATTACCTAAGCCATTCTAGCTTTCAGCCATTTCTTCAGCTATTTTTCATACTGTCTAGTCTTCATCTTTGTGGCTTTAACTCCTGGCCACCTTATTGACACTAAAATATACTTTAGTCATGATAATCTTACTTCTGGGCTTTGTTTTGTTGGTTTTTTTGGGCTTTGTTTTGGGGTTTTTTGCACACATATACTAAAATGAATTTTTAAGGTTATTCTCTTGTCTCTTGTGGGAATCTTGTTACTGACATACATGGACTTGGTCAGACTACAACAGCTTCAGAGGGATATATGAGAGAACTCATTTAACCACTCTTATAACTGCAGTAATAAAATGTCATCGTACCTATTTTAGGGGACATTTTAAGGTGCTGTGCACAACAAACGAAAATCACAAGAAATAACTGAGCTCAGATTTCAGCTGTCTCTGAAGAACATCTTTTGAGTTTGTATGGTTTTCCTGAAGCAGTCTTCATATTGAAATTCACCAAGGTAGTTCTTAATGTTCTTAATACATACTAATTTTAGTATGTTATAGCACTGAGGAATCCTCAGGATAGGCACCATTCATGAGCATACAGTTAAAAAGAGAACAGACTAGGAATCAAGAACAAAAACACACATTAAATGACCTGTAATAATTCTGAAAGTCAGTAGCAAGAATGAGAATTTGATTTGGAAGTCCTTGTTCCCAATTCAATGTATATTTTCCTTTGTGGATTGCATCGATTGCTATGTGTAACTCTTATCCAAGGAAGACCTTCTTTCCCTAGATGGCTCAGCAGCACATGACATGGAATAGGAGACTCTCAAAGGGCATGATATGCTCTAGGGGAATGGACTATAACAGCTTGGCATCTTTTCACCTTGGATACAGGTCCAAGCATGGTTGGAGTAACCACTTGAAAACTTTGCCTCATCTTACTGAAATACTCCACAAAGAACAATCCTCTGTGCCTTCACCATACTGACATTAGGAGAGCTAGGGTGATACTTTACAGCCAACTAAACACTGATGGACCACTTGCAACTAGAAATACAATTCAGTCTGTGCAGCTGTAGCATCATTCTCTTCCTTAAATCGTAATTCCTTCAAGCAAATATATATCCATGCTCCTGTGCACTTATCTGTTATTTTTCTCCTTGGGACAAAGCCAAGATTGAAAGTAAGAAGAAATAAACCAAAAAAAAAAGCAGCAGAAATTTCACTAGAAGCAGTTTCTACACTCCCACTGCCAACAGAAGCAAACTCTGCCAAAGCAGTGCTCTTCCATCCCCACACAGAGACGAGGCACAACGACTTGAGACTTCAGCAGTATTTTCTTTTTTTTTTTCCCACAGGAAAAAAAACCCCTCATTTATTGTTATGAGAAATAAAAATTTCTCATGCATCAGGGTTTTTTTATCATGGTATTATATTTAGAAATAGAATAAGTTATATCTGTTGATCCATTTGAAGCTCACTCTATCTCTCAGTTTATAAGAAAGCTCTTCTAGGTTTCTATTATACTCCTTCAGCATTTACTTATGTTCTGATATCAAGTAAAGGGCTTTACAGCTCTTTAAAAAGCACAGTAATTTATCAGTAACTCTGCAGAACAAACTCCCAAAAATCTATCCAAGACAGCAAATATAGATCTTTTCCTTACAACACTACGGTAGGTAGACTGAAAAAGTAGAATTTCTTTTACAGACCCTGGAAACTAAAAAAGACAAGGGGAGCAAGGAAAGGGAGAGAGAAAGAAAAGAAAAAAGGCAATTAAGCTAATGCACGTTGGGTATCACAAGGTTATAGATATTTCAAGAGCTGAGCAATTTACCGTCTGGAAAGGGAGAAGAGCTCTTGCATAAAATGTCCCCCAGCTCAGATTTATTATGCTTTTACTTGCATTATATGTGATACAATTAGCAGGAGGTGCCAATAAGGCATTCTCTCAAGGACGTGGTCATTTCATACCATCTGTTATTAATTGCATTGTCCTTTCCACTGCTAGATAGAGGGGAAAAAGTTCTCTGAGAACCACCTGCAAATTCTGACTGTATGATGACTGGAATTTAAAAATATCTATACTAGAGTATGGTTAGATGAATGAAAAGTACCAGAGAAAAAAAATGCCTTTAAAAAATTCAAGCAAATTCGATTTTTTACAAGGAAAAAAATCATTAATATAAGGCCCTGTGTAATGTATACCAAAGTTAATGCATTGGGCTTTTTTTTTCAAGTTTTTTCAACTACAATGTCATTTTTCTCTGTAAAAAAGAAAAATACATGCAGAAATTAAAAAGGAGCAATTAGCCTTCACCACTTGAGATACAGCTGTACTGTGTTGAAGGCATGGTTGGGGTTCTTTTGATTTTTATTTTCATGTTCCCTAAGTTTCTCATAAAATCAAAGATAATAAAGATTGCCCGCTTCATTTTTTTTTTTAGAGAAGTAGAGAAGTACTTAACAAAAGAAAAGCAGGGAAACCAGAAGGTTCAGGTAAAATCTCAGACAGAGTAGCCTGTGTAGCAGATTCCATGGGGAACAAAAATATAAGCTACATAAAAAACTTGTGCACAAGTTTCAGTGTCAGCCCAGTAACCTGATTGTAAAATATATGATAAAAATGTAAAAAAATTCAAATTGATTAAATAAAATTTTGATTATACAGGAATATTTTTCAGCATTTTGATTCTTAAAAGTGCTGAAATCTTTTGAAAGCTATGTTTCAGCTGAAAATTGAGGAACATTATAATAAGAATTAGGAGCACAGAGCAGACCATCACAGTAAGGCCAAAGAAAAGGACTACAAATATGAGAAAAAGAAAGAGATGGGACTTTGTTTGGGTTTAAATAGTCTTGTTTTCTTTTTGACATTATATATCAAACAAGTAAGCCAAGCAGGAATTTGGATTGCACTGCAGATGAAAATATGTGAGACAGAAGGAGGAATTTGAGGGAACAGGATGAAGTTGTTTGACTTCCGGGAGGAAGAACAATGCTTTTCATATCTAGAAGTTAATATAAAGGATATTATAAAATATTATAGCCAAAGAGCTTAATTATAAGGTGTCTACCTTCTAAGCAAGAACACTCAAATCTGAGATCATGCTTTTAGAACATGGTACAAAAATTGTGCTTGTCTGGCTTATGATTTTCATTTTAAGTATTAAAGTGTCCAGCTTCCCAACAGTGTAGACATTTTAATTTTACTTTAAGTATGCAAAGTCACAAAATCTTCTCCACAGTATGTTCTGGAAACTAATACACATGATATGATGATTCATCTTCTCAAACATTTTACCTTTTATTTTAGCTTTGAAATTAAATGCTAGCATAGCTAGCTTTTGCTTATGAAATTTTTATATTGTGTATTCTTTATGTAATGTTTCAAAAGACTAATTTAGGACTTTAAGCTTAGATATCAAATTATGCAATACTTAAATTAACTGTATCATATTTTTATACATACATTAAATTAATATTTATAACCAAAATCATGCAAGTCTGAGATTCTGCCATCATTTTTTTCATTAAAAACTGTTTGTGCTTTTTCTGATGAACACCTGATAGGCTACAGAAAACCAGAAGCAAATTTTATACTGTCTTGATACTTTATAGTTAACAAAAGTATTATTTATACTCTGGTTTCATTTTGCCAACACAAACAAAAGAAAACAACTTTATCCTCCTTCAACCATTTCAGGCAGAAGTGGTTTTCACTCTTTCCCAGGGATACCCTCTTCCACTTTGGAGCTGTTCCCAGCCTTATTGTCTTGATCCATGTTCAGTAGGAAGCCTTCTATATCTAAATAGATTTCTATTTCATTAATTATTTATCCCACCTCTCTGGGCTAGATGCCCTTTCCATCCTCATAATACTGTTAATGCATGCTCTGCACTAGAAACACACAACAAGTTCTCTATAGCTGGCTTAAATTTGAGTACTAGTATTGACTGAATTATGAGCTTCCACCACTCATGTTCTATGTGAACACTAAAATTCCATAGATATTTTCCCTGCTCTCATTAAAAAATGAGATGCACACATGAAGAGTGTACGTATTTAAAGCTGCATACAGAGTTCTGATTACAAACATTGTTAGTCATGTCATGACCCTGTTATCACTAAAATGGTCCTTTAAAACTGAAGCCATGATGTCACCATCTAATGTAGAAACCAAAGGAAAAGAAGATTTGCCCTAGATATTGACAACGATTGTTCAATAGATCTGTCAAAATCTACCTCTTTTTTTTCCCCATGTTCGTTGACAGTCCCAGAGCCACAATATCATTGACAAAATCAAAATTTGGTGGGAGGTGTCCTGTGACTGGTGTGCCATGGTGAACACTTATAGACTCTTTGGGAGGGAGGGATGGGGCAGGAGAGGTTAAAGGGTTCACTACATAAGGGAAGATGTGGATTGTGTAACATTTTCAATTGGCAAGGACAGAGATGTGTACCTCTGGATAAGAACAAGAGGGAAAGCAAATAGAGATTATGTTGTTGCAGAGTGTATTATCTCCTGCCCAGACAGGATGATGATGCTGATAAATTATTCCACAAAGAATTAAAAGATATCTATAGACCATCCTTTGTTGTCCTTACGGGTGATTTTAACTTCCCAGCCATCAACTAGGAGTGTCACATAGGGGACACAAACAGGTCCTGGAAATTTCTGACACACATTGCAGGTACTAAGGGAGTCAAGTAAGAGGGGCACCTGCCTAGATTTCCTCTTTGTGAACAAATCTGATAAGGAAATGGTGGGAAAAGCAGTGATTTCTGGCTGTCTTGGTCACTGGACCATAGTTGAATTCACCACTAGTTGAATTTCAAGTTATTAGCAATAGGAGCAAAACTTCAACCCTGGATATGGAATGAGCAGACTTAAAGCTGATAAAAGAATTAGTAAGTAAGGTCCCCTGAGAATCTGCTTTTGAAGGTATTGTGGTCCATGAATTCTGGTCAGTTTTTCAGAGACATTTGTAAAGACCACAAAAGCAGGCAATTCCACAATGCTGGAAGTCAAGCAAGGGAGACAGAAGAATGGCTTGGCTGTGCAGGAAAAGGAAAGTATATGGACATTAGAAGCAAGGACTGGTGACATGGGAGGGTAGAGAGGCCTTACAGAGAGATTTGGATAGAGCAGAGAGCTGGGCAATCAATAATCATATGAAGTTTAAGGAGAGAAATTACATTTTCTGTACTTGGGAAAGGATGGTTCTGGTTAAAAATACAAACTGGGGGTAGAGAGGCAGGAGAGCAGCCCTGCAGAAAGGGCTGGAGTAGTTATCTTCAATTCAGTCTCAGATTATCTTCAATTCAGTCTCAGATTATCCTCAACTGCTTGCTGCAGTGCTTTCCCAGAAGATGTCAGTGTGACTGAAGTCCCTCAGCAAGATTACGCCTTATGAGCATAGTGCTTCCTGTAATTCTTCATCAACAACCTCCCCTTGACTGAGTCTTGTAGTAAACATGAACCACAAAGATTCCTTTGCTATCTCAATCTCTAACATTCACTCACAAATTCTCAATATGTGCATGTGTTTTTCATAAACAGAACTGTGGAGTCAATCCTTTTCTTTTGAAATTTAAAGGACAATGCCCTGCCTTTCTTTCTCTGCCTGTCCCTCCTAAACAGTTAATAGCCATAGAGTACAGCTCTCCAAATATGTGATTCATCTCACCAAGTTTCCAGAATGACAAATAGATCATACTTTTCCAACAGTACAGTGGGAAACTTTCTATTTTCTCCCTTCTTTGCCTGCATTACTGTACTACTGTTGAAGATGTCCCTTGAGCAGCACCTGTAAGTTGAATGAATTGGAAGTGAATTGAAAAGCTTTCTTATATGGAAGAACCAAATCAGGGGGAGCTGCTTGAACATACACTATTAAACTACACATTGTTAAATTTCATCACATAACACAGACCTTTAAAATTCCTAATAAATACATATTTTTTACCATTTTACCTACATATTACATTTGAATGCAAAAATTTAGCCTAAAATAAGCCCCACGTGTCTGTAGTCAGATTCTATTATGAATCCTGATGTTAAGACATGCCTAGGCTATTCCTCACACATTATTCTTCAGTGCAACTATATGTCATCTCTTGAGAAGGCAGCACCTCTTATGCAACTGGTTTCTCTTCCATGAAAAGTAGATCTTGTAAGCATATCCAGAGATCAATAGCTGAGTCAAGCTAGTATGTTATAACCTACTACTGGAGTATTTAACTCTAGGGCAGCTCCCTAAGTTGCAAAAGTCACAAACAAACAAACAAACAAACAAACAAACAAACCAATCTTACTACTTTTGCATTCCCAAGTTATTTGTAGCCATATTTTCAGAACTTACTGTGAAACATCCCCATTTATATGTGTTTTGTTGAAATATGCATGCTATGGAAAGGAGAACTCTTTGGGGAATACTGTAATCTTTTCTGTGTGCGTTACATGTGGTTCTTACAAGGGTAAACTACCAAAGTAAAAAATAGGGAAAACACTTAATGTAAAACCTCCACCAATGTAACATAAAGAAGCACAAACAGCTGAGAAAGCTGTATGTCTATATTTGCAATTAATGTTTATAGAAGGTATTGGAGCAGCAGTTCTAGAGATGGGGGGCTTTTTATTCAGCCACACCAGGGGAGAGCCCATATGCTTCTTTCTGTTCCATTGAACAAGTAGCAGCAGATGGGCATTTCTTTTTTTCCTAAGAAAGCTTAGGAAGATCATACTCAAGGGAAATGCAGCTAGATGACTAGATGTTACTGTACTAAATAAACACCGGCAGACACAGCACATGCTATAAATCCTGTATGTATGGTCAGTGAGGAATGAAAAATAACTGCTGCACCTTATGGGGTGAGGGGGGAACTCTAGAAGTGTTAAAGGATGTTGTTAGGTCATGCAGAAAGAAAATTAAGGGGGGTGTAAGCTCAGAATTGAATCCGGTCGCTGCTGTGAAACATAATAAAAAGGTTTTTATAAATACATTATTAACAAAAGGGGGGACAAGGAAAATCTGCATTCTTTATTGGACAAGAGGAGGATTATACTCACCAAAGATAAGGAAAAGGCTGAGGTAGCAGTTTTTTGCCTCAGTCTTCAACAGTAAGGCATGTTTTCCTCAGAATTACTGTCCTCCTGAGCTGGTAGATAGGGCCAGGGAGTAGAATAAACCTCCCTACAATCCAGGAAGACGTAATTAGTGACACCTGCTAAGACACCTAGATGCTCATAAGTCTGTGGGACTGGATGAAATTCATCTTACAATTATGAGGGAGCTGACAGCAAGCCTCTCTCCATTGTTCATCATCGGTCCTGGCTTCACCAGGGAGGTTGGGAAGTCCCAGACAACTGGAAGTTGATCAATGTGGAAGGAGCTACAGGCTGTCAGCCTGACCTCAGTGCCTGGCAAGGTTATGGAGCAGATCACTGTCAGTGTGATCACATGGCACCCACAGGACAGCTGGGAGATCAGACCCAGCCAACACAGGTATAGCAAATGCAGGTCCTGCCTGACCAACCTGATCTCCTTTTGCAGCTAGATGATTCAGCTAGAGAATGAGGAAAAGCCTGTGTGTGTTGTCTATCTGGATTTCAGCAACACGTCTGACGCTGTGTCCTAGAGCATTCACCTGGAAAACCTGATAGTCCATGGCCTGACAGGTGCAGTCTTTTCAGGTATAAGAGATAGGCCCAGAGAGTGTAGGTAAGTGGTGCTGCATCCCTGCTGTTGGGCCCAATCCTTTTTAATATCTTTAATCTGGATGAAGGGACTGAGTCTACCAATCGCGAATTCACAGAGAACACCAAGGAGTCAGACTATCCATCTGGAGGGCAGAAAGCTCTGCAGAAGGACCTAGACAGGCTGGATCAATGGGGCAACAGGCTCAATGAGACAAAGTGCTAGGCACTACATTTTGAGTACAACAAGCCTGTGGAGAGCTATAGGCTAGGGGCAGAGTGGCTGGAAAACTGCCCAGAGGAAAAAGAACAAGTAGATAAAAGTTTAACATTCAAAGTCCATTTGGAAACTGCAGACAATCACAGGTGGCTTAGTCTGCTGTTGTCTGTGTAGGGTCCTCATTAAGTAGACCTCTTAATTTACTTCTCTCTTGACATGTGAAGTGTGTAACAGTGCACTTTTGAGGGTACTGGAAAGCTGTGCTGTGTCTCTGAGAGGACCAAACAGAGTATCAGTCTGCTATTGGTGTGCTCGTCCATTTTTGTAGTACCTAACAGATGTGGATCAGGCTCTCCTGCACAAAACCAAAGGCATCAGCTTCATGGAAGAGCTCAAGTAATCTGAAGAGCTGCACCCACAAGGTGAAATCGGATGGGGAAAATTGCAAATGTATGAGACTAATGCTGAGAGAGCATAAGCTACTAACTTCATGGTTGCTATGGGAGAACCAACATCCTGTTTTTCCCACCAAAGGCAGAAATTCATTGATGCCATGAATTACCTGCCTTAAGTTTATAGAAATATGTTTTCCATGGGCTAAATTATGAAATTTTCCCATTATTCATAATGGTTTATCCATGATAGAAAAAAGGGATGTAAAGACTGAGACCTTCCTCTTTCTTTGGTCAGAATTTCACATAATGTCTTCACCCCCACTCTGCCAAGTCTTACTGTCTCGCCATGGAAGTTTGCATTTAAATATGGATGTCTAGGAAGGCTACATCTGGCATGTCATACCTGTCTTGTGGGGAATATTTAGGGTAATTCTCAGAAAACCTTTCCATTGATTCACATTTTCATACCCATTCCATAGCCCTTAGCATTTCTCCTAGACGTGCTGAATGCCTTTGTAATCACATCTGTTCACCACCAATTTGCACATCACAGAATTTGCTGAATTCTTTAAACTTCTTGGTCTATCCGATGCTAATTTAACTAAATAAGATTTTCAGATCACCTTCTTCATTAGTGTCTCATAGATTTGGCCAAGAAACTAATACCTCTGTCAGCCCATCTAACTCTTATTCAGTAAATTAATCAGATGATGATCATGACCAGACCATCGCTCAAACAGCATTCTAGGGTGAGATTTTCTAGGCCTTTATCTACTATATCTTCACAGACAAAGTTAAATAACTTCTAAATCCAAATTTTAATACTGAGAAATTTTGACTACAGGAACCTAAAACATAGACTATTTAACATTCCACATAAAGAAAACAGAGCCATGAGGGCAGGCTGAATGGGAAAAAAAAAAAAAGAGTGTTCCAAACACAATCTTCCCTCCGTCTACAGGTTACCCCACACAGGAGTTTTCTACTTGGTGACACACTCCTCATTACTACATGGACCTCTGAAAATTTCTTTCTCTTTTCACCCATCCTTTGAGGCTGCACCTTCTACTTGCTACTCTCCATCTGCAGTTTCTTAGGACTTGTCTCTCTTTCTCTCTCTCTTTTCCCTCCATGTCCTTCACTTCCTCATAGTCTGTTTTCCCCAAGGAAATCAAAAATCTCCCTCCACACCCCTACCCTCAATCCAGTCATCTTCCTTTTCTTCTGGAAATACATCACAAATCAAAACCTACACAAGCAAGTCACAGTAACCTTCTTAGTAGAAGGCTACTCTCTGATGAAAGGGCTTCTTAGTCATCATTAGGTCTAAGTTGGGTCAAATTACTTATTATTCAATTTGTATTTAATTTGATGACTGTATCCAAACAAGGTTCGGGGTTTTTTCTGTGTTAGAAATTGGGCATATAATACTCAAAATTGTAGATTTATCCTCAAAATTTGTAATCTATTTTTAAAACAGCAGGCTGATTAGTGCTTTTTAGCAGTAGGTGCTATTAATTATTAGTATTTCTCCTTTAGTCAATCCCTAACGTAGCAGCACTAAAAGAATGGTGGCAAGAAGAAAGCTCTTCTTGCACTGTTCTTTTACAATCTGTGGAAGTGGCATGAGAAGTGGCCTGGACAAATTGCTCTGCCATGTTGTCCTTTCAGTCCTGTAACAGTGTTTCAACTGCATCTCACAGATGAATAGGAATGTTCAAGAATTTTTTACTATTTCAAAATCTGGGACTTGTGTCATTGGATCTGCTGCTTCCCTGTGGTAAGATCTCCTCTTTCTGCTATTCCTAACAGACTTGTTGAGCTCCTTAAGAGTTTTATTGAAAATATCTCAATATAAGGTGACAAAAAAACCCTCGTTAGCTCTATGCATGCTTGAAGAAAATACCTGTTGTGGAGGGATGTTTTGCCACTTTTGACTATTTCAGCTGTTAAACCACAGTCACATAGAGGAAGACATTGCAAGTAAAGTGGAAATGCTATGTGTTGCAGCATGGAACAACAAGGCCTAGAGAGCAACCACCGTTTTCTGAGCTCTCTGATGAAAAGTGACCAATGATTCAAGTGCAGGAATGGATCCTCATATGGGTATCCAATAACTGTTTATTGTAACAGGGTACATTCTCAAAGGAGTCCAGGAGCACAGGGCTGGGGGAAGAAGTTAAATGCAGGGCAAAAGGGGCAGATCTGAAGGTCAAGGTCCAAAGGGGACAAGATAAAATGGTGCAGAGGAGTGATTATGAACTGGGAGAGCCAATAGGATAACAGGGTAAAATAGTAATGCAGTGAAACTAGGCCAATGGCCATTAAGGTAAGGAAGCACACTCTAGGGAGGGGACATAAATGGCAAAGCGGGACTGAACAGTGGTGACATCAAATGACAAACTAATAGAATAACAGAACCTGAAAGATATTTACATGTTGCTGCAAAGGCCCACAGGGGAAAGGCTCTTCTCACCCTAAGCTAGAGGGTCATTTCTCTTTGCTTGCTCTGGCTCCTCCAAGGTTGAGGCATAAGAACTTTGGTGGCAGGCCCCTGGGCCTCCACAGCTATGCTCCCCAGAGAAGCTGTGCTAAGGCATTGTCACAACAAACAAAAGAGATTCTTTCCAAAGAATAATAAAAGTATGCCAGGTATTTTGCCTTCATAAGAATAAAGGAACAATTTTACTATGAGAAGGACAATGATATATATTGTTATGATATGACTGAAATGAGCGAGTTTTGCCACTTTAGTTTCCAATGAAAAATTACTAATATTTCTCCTCATGAAGAATCTTGCAAGGTAACCAAAGTTTATCGGTTACAAAGTTCATTTATTTATTATGAAAAGCCTACACCCCAACCAAAACTGCGTCTTTCTCCAATCAAATTTTTACCTTAAAACCTCTCAGTAAGGAGAATTTCTTTCAAACATGAATTAATTTCTCATAACACTCTACCATCTCACAATAACTTTCAGATTAAATTTTATCAGATTATGAGAGAAACCAATTCAAAATACTTTTAATTTAACTTTCAAGGAACTAAGAAAATTTTCGAATTTTCAATACATTAGGACACATAATGGTCATTAATTTATTTAGAACAGAAATATTGGATGATAATACACACTGTTAAAATAAAGTAAATATTTTGAGTTGTACTTTCTTTAAGATCCCATGACTACTAAGGAGATAAAGAAAAGAGGAGAATGAGTTCCCTCGTGCTGCATTTTCGTATTTCTTATTTTCAGTACCTTGAAGAACTTTAGTTCTTTGCTACTGAATGTTTTAAGATGCATATTCATTCAAAGAGTGTAATAAAGTGTACATAAATACAGGGCTGGACTTAATTCAGCACTTTTGTTAAGATCAAAAGGGTACTGCTGATACTTCATTTTTAGCAATTGCATTAAAATATATATTTCCCTTATGTTCAACCACACAAACAAAAGGCTTAGCTGAATTTTCAAGCCCTTTGGATACGAATTGAACTTCTATATGTTAACTGAACCATTACTGTAAATATTGCTGTAGATATGTCTGTGAAAACAGACATATTAGAACAGACTGTTCTTGATTAATAGATTATACTGAGGCTAAATTGCTTCTTTAAAAAAATTCATTTTCTCCATTATAATCCTATTTAAAATACCTCTGAATTTAATTAACATTTAATATAGAAATTGTGTTTGGTAATTTTCTTAATGTTTTTACTAATTGGTTATATATTAAATGCTTATTTTCCAAGAACCCTTTTCATTACAATAGAAAAGTAATTCTAGTGAAAAAAAAAATAATCTTTTTGTTGGGGAGATTTTTCTTTTTTGAGTTAATAAGACAAACATTTTTGTTGAATCACCTATAAGTTAAGATTACTATGACAAATCAGTTCTATTAATTCTTAATTGTAGCTGCCAGTACATGATACTTTATTGAAAAACATTGATGGAATCGATAGCAAAATTTGTTCTTAGGAAAGTAGTCTGTCTTTATTTAAACAACAGTAAGTAACAGCCATAGATGCTTACATGGTTAAATACTTAATAGTAGTAATTACTTGTATAAAAAACCCCATTATTTTTCTTTTCAAGTAAGCTAAGCCTTATGATCAACACCAATAAAAACCTTTTATTAATACTTTTTATTTTATTTTAAGAATAATTTACAGACTTTTGATTAATAAATATCTTGTGAAAGACGGCTTTGGGAAAAAGATTTACTTGAAAATAGCATAGCTAAGCTGCTGGAAACAATGGAAATCATTGCTGTGAAATGTGTTACTTTCTGTAACACAGGACAAAATAGAATATTTTTTCCCTCTCAACTGATAAGAACAGGAATAAATTCCTTTTCAGGTTTAATGTCTAAAATCCCAGTTCCGCAAATCTGTATCTCCCAAATGATAGACTACAAAATATGCTGAACTCAAAAATTTGTGAAAAGCCTGGAAAAATTTATGCAGAACAAAGTCCATGAAGGCCATTTTATATGCATCATTTTGCTTTAAGGAGCACAAGAGAAATGGGCCAGAGATTACAAGCAACAGAGAGGAATATAAGTCAGTTACTTTAAATGCCGGATATCTGTAGGTAATCATTATTCTGATAACATGCAAACAACTAAGGTACTGCCTTCTGTGTCAATGAAAGTGATTACTGGAAGGTCAGTCTCATGTCTAGTCTGTCCTGGAATCTCTAAGTGTGTTGCTCTGAACTTTCATGCATCACCAACTTATGACTGTCCCATGCCATTTTTACCTGTGTGCTTATTCCTGTATTCCTGTTTTATAATTGGAGTCTAGCGCTGCACAAGTGATCATTGAAGTGGAACCTCCTAATTGGACTAATGATCTCCACAAGCAGAGGTCAGTTAGGTATGGGTGAAACTTAACTTGCATAATTTGGTAATTTGGCTAATGTTAGAAAAAGAAATTGCATAAGTAAGGTAGAGATGTTACAAAATCTTTGTTTATTGACCTGTGCAAGAGAGGTCTTCAGTCCTTCTCTTCTGCTTTTTTTAAGATGACCTTCTAAATTTTGTTCCCCTGAAAGGAGTTGTGTAGGCTAGATATTCAGAGAAAGATTTAGATGTTCTAAGTGCCTTTCAGAATTCCTAAGAAATCATTCTATCAGAAATCACTGAGAGTATGCACCATATACTTACTGCAGGTTGACTCAGGTCATCCTGACTTACTAGCCTGCTCTGATGCATTTGAGCCATTTTATTGATTCAGCCTAGAGTGTTGCTGCCTGTTCCTTCACACTGTCTTGAAAAACACATTCCTGAATAACCACATGGCCTTAGTGTGAAGCATAATTAGAGCTCTCATCTGGTACAGCTAGAAATCCTCATCTCAGATGGCCTCCACAGTAACCTTGTACAAACCATCTTGAAACTGTTGAGCTAAATCTCACAGAGATACCTGGTTTGCACAAAACCAATTCCATCTTTGCTTTGCCTTTCCTCCCCTGGCTTCTGTACTCACTGATTTTACATTTGCCTCTTCCAGTGCTAAGTCAGAGCACCAGCACGATCAGTGTTTGGTTAGCTGCCTTCATGTACCAGCCCCAAAATGCTGTTAGGTCAAAGAATGACTCTTTTTTGCCTTTTTTAGGCTCTAGGCTCTTGTTTTACAAGGAGCACTTGTACAGCCATGTAGCCACATGTCTTAGGTTATGGAACCAAAAAATGTGTATTCTATTTCATCTGTTGAAAGCAGTTGGGGAAATGTGGGTTTTTCTTTATCTCTTGTAACTGCGGGGGGGGGGGGGGGGGGGGGGGGGGG
>VZUI01006159.1:0-12515 GCA_013401135.1 Cettia cetti | reverse complement strand
GTGACCCCCGCGACACCCCCAGGGACATCCCAGTGACCCCCGTGACACCCCCAGGGTCTCCTCCCAGTGACCCCCGGTGCCCTGAGCTTCTCCCCCCGAGTCCCCAGACCCCTCTCCGGACCCTTCCCAGGCCCTCCCAGCCTCCCTCGTGCCCTCTCAGCCACTTCCCAGCGCCCTCAGGACTCCTTCCACTGCCCACAAGACCTTCGAGGTCCCCAAAGACCCTTCCCAGTGCCTCCAATCTCCCCACGACTCTTCCCGGTACCCACTGCACACCACAGCCCACATCGCCACCAATTTTTAATCCGAACAACACCCAGGGCCAGCGTGTCCCCGCCTGAGGATCCTCATCCTGGGCTGGGCGCATCCCCGGGACCCCCAGCCCGAGGTCCCCCCTCATTTCTTCGCCTGCACGTGGGCACAGTCGTACTTTCCGCGCACCACGGTGAGTTTGACGCCGGGCAGGTCCTGGGTGCGCCCGCCCTGCACCAGCACGATGTGGTGCTCCTGCAGGTTGTGGCCCTCACCGGGCACGAAGGCGATGACCTCGCGGCCGGTGCTGAGCCGCACGCGCACGCACCGGCGGTTCGCCGAGTTCGGCTTCTTGGGCTTTCGGATCAGGTTCTTCAGCACCACGCCCTTGATCTGGGGGCGGCCCAGGGTGGGCCCCGGTTTGCGGGGAGGGGGCGCGGGGCGGCCCTGCCGGTGCATCTGGTTCAGCGTGGCCATGGCGGCGGATGGAGGAGGGGGCGGCGGCGACGGGAGGAGCAGCCCCGGACCTGCGGAGGGGACACGGAGCGGGGTCAGCGGGTTGGGGGGCGGCGGGTTTAGGAGGGGAGGGGACCATTTACGCACTGCAGCGGGGCAGCGAGGCGGCGGCCCTGAGCACGGCGCGGAGCGACATTTCCGAGGCTCTGAGGGGAGAAGGCACGGTGAGAACTGCCTGGGGAGAGCACCGTTTACCGGGGGTAGCGGCGCGACGGGAGCCCCCACGTTCCCCTCAGTGCGCCGACATCTTACCGGAGCCGAGCGCACCGCGCTGCGATTGAAAGGCGGAGATGCCAATCACCGTGATTCGTGCGGTGATTCGTCAGGCTCCGCTTAATCCCGCCCTGATCGCTGGAGAGCCGCCCCCTCAGCAGCCACTTCCGCTTTAGACCCCCCCTAAACCCCGCCCGAACTGACATCTCCGCCCGTATTCGGCTCCGCCCCGCCCCGGGCCACGCCCCTTATCGATATTCTTACCCATAGTTGGCTGGCCACGCCCCTCCCGCCTGTGTCCCCGCCTCCCGGGGGCGTGGCCTGTCGCCGCGGCGACGCGGGCGTGGGAGGACCCGGATGTGCCCGGACCCCAACATGGCGGCGGCGGCGGCCGAGTGAGGCCTGAGGGGGCCCGGCGGGGGCTGAGGGCGCTCGGGGGCAGTTTGGGGGTTTCGGGGGGATCTGGGGTTTGGAGACCCTCCCAGAGCCGAGGGATTCTGTGGCGATGGAGGTGGGGGGGTCAGGAAGTGGGCTTGGGGACGATTTGAGGCTCTCCAAATCCCGGTGCGGGCGGCAGCAACAGCCTTGGGAAACCCTGGAATTCCCGGAGAGCGTCGGGATATGGATCTAACCGCCCCCCGCCCTAAAAACACCCCAAAAGGGGAGATCTGGGGTGCTTCTGAGGGAATTCCTTTCTTCCCGTGCAGCACTTTCCCCGGAAGACCCGGAATGCGGGGCTGAAGCAGGAAAGTTTTCCCTTGGTGGAAGGTAGGAAACGGATCCAGAATTAATTCCCATAATTAGGATTTGGGGGTCTCCTCCCCAGGCTCCCATCCAGCCCCAGAGCCCTGGGGTGGATTTTTCCAGCGTTTCCTGTAGATTTGGGTCAGGAACTCCAGGGCAGAGGGGCGCTGGGATTCCTCAGGAATGTCCTAACTCCTCCAAAACAGCTTTTCCCCAAAATTCTGGTGCAGTGGGAAGGGGAAATCGCCATCCCCGCTGTTTTTTGTTCCTGCCGCCATTCCTCAATGGAAAAGGAGTTAAGAACTCAGAAAATCCAGTCAGTCTGGGTTTGGGCTTTTAGCTGTGTTTTCCCCGTAATTTAGTGAATTTTCAAATAAGTAATAGCGGGGTAGAGGGGTTGACCCGCGGTCAGCTTGGAAATAAGTGGAAGCTGAGTTTATACAGATGTGAAAAAGATCCAGCAATCCTTTGGACATGGCCAAAAACTTCCCCTCCCGCCACTGCCTGTTGGGGTTTGGGGGTAAAAAGTGAGAATTTGGTCACCAACATCTCATTAACGGCTGCGGGACCAGCAGGAATTTCTCCGGATTTTCTAGGAAGAAATTCCAAGGATATTCCTGCCCGTGGCTTTAATCAATCTTTTAATCTGTTCATTCCCACGGGATAAAATCCGGGTTCCCTGGAGCCCTGGGAGGAATATCTGGGGTTTCTGGGGGTGTTCCCGAGCCAGCCCCAGGAGGGATTTACGGTTTTCCTGGACTTTGGCGAACTGGATCGTTATGGATGGACGGGATCGTTACTGATTAATCGGGTCATCATTAATTGGCCCTTCCTTCGCCTCGAGTCAGAGATTCCCGACGTTCCTTCCTCCCTCTCCCTGCACTTCCAGCCCGGGGGAAAGTTCCTGCTGCAGGAAAAGAGCTGAATTCCGCCAGAATTCCTCTTTTCCCTCTTTGTTTTGCACTTTTTTTCCTTCTTCTCCCCTTTTTCCCACTCCTTCCTCCTTTCCCTGCCCTCCCCTTCCCTCCCGTCCTGGGTTTCCCGGAGGCTCTGAGCGGTTGATTCCCTTTTCCCAGGAGTTCTGGGATCTCCTGGTTCTCTTTTTTTTTTTTTTTTTTTTTTTTTTTTTTTTTTTTTTTTTCTGTTCGGGTGAGCTTTGGAGGCTCCTCGTGGGTCACCGGATTCCTGGGATTCCGGGATTCCTCCGGACGACACTTCTCCTCCTCTTCCTCCTCCTCCTCTTCCTCTTCCTCCTCCCGCTCTGGCAGATCCAGCTGGGCCAGTCCAACCCGCCTTTCCCGGCCGGAACGCTCCGGCCTCCCCGGGATCCCAGCCCGGGGGATTCACCCGCGGCTTCGGCGCCGCTTCCCGGCTCGGTTTTGTTTTGTTGGAACCCCCCCGGGGCAGCCCCCACCTGCTCCCAGCAGGATCTGCCCGGGATTCCGGAGCTCTGGCACGCAGGGGGCTCCGGGGAACATCGGGAAAACGCGATCTCAGCGATCCCGCCGGAATTCCAGGAGTTTTCAGGACGCTTTCATCTCTCCCTT
This sequence comes from Cettia cetti, assembly GCA_013401135.1. NCBI lineage: Eukaryota > Metazoa > Chordata > Aves > Passeriformes > Sylviidae > Cettia > Cettia cetti. Next base: position 9,243 of record VZUI01006159.1, on the reverse strand, counting down.
TAAGGAGCCGCTTCCCGAGGACCTCAAACTCCTGCCTGGGGCCCTGGACGTGGAAGTTTTTCATGGAAGATGTGGATTTGGAGGGTTTGGAGTCTCTTCCTGTTCCGGCTGACTCCAGGAAAATAATTCCCCCAAAGGAAAAAACCGGCTCAGGGATTTTCCAACCGAGACTTTGGCTCTTCCCTCTTCCCAAAAGGATCAAAACCAGCATGAGTTGGGGGTTCGGGGAGCTCTAGGGGAAAACAGAAGCAGGAATAAGCACTGGGAATACGAGGTAAGTTTTTCATTTGGGCAGAATTTTCTCTCCACATCCCGGCAGGGATTCCCTGGGAATCCCTTTGGGATCCACCCTGGCTCTCCCCATCTTCCCAGGACTCTCTGGTTCCACAGCTTGGAATGTGAGAGGGGAATGGAGCAATCTGGGGAAGGAGGAGAGGTGGGATAGAGGGACCAACTCCACGTGGGGGGAAAAAATGGGAATGTTGGAATTTGGGAAACGGGATGAAGGCGAATGCCACCTCTGGAATGCCACGATGCCACCCTGGGTGTTTGTTTTCCTGAAATTCACCCGGCTCCGCTCTGAAGATCCTGACATTTGCTGAAAAATCCCATTTCAGTCCCTTCCTGGACACTGTCCTGCACAGTGACTTCTGATTTTCCTGGATTTGGGCTTTACAGGAAGGCCTGAAGCGCCTCCATCCACCTTTTTTTTCCCCTTTTCCCTTTCTTTTCCACCCCAAAGCTGCCGGCACGATTCCCACCAGGACACAGCCTAAATGCCACTGATTTGTGGGGAATTTGGGGCATTTTGTGGGGAATTTCAGGGAAAAGACGTGAATATTCCGCCTGGTGTGGACTCAGTTCCTTGTTAATTGGTAACTAATTAAACCCCGCTGGGATCCCAGGAATGCGACTGGGACGGGCTGAGGAATAAGTTCAGCCCCTCCTGGCCCCCATCCCACCCTCTGGAATTCTTCAGGACCCCTCTGCCCCAGCCAAGTGCTGCCGGTTTTTCCCCAAACACCTGAAAAAAAAAAAAAAAAAAAAAAAGGAGTTTTTTGGGATGAAATGCAGTGGATTTGGTGTCCAGAGGCCGCAGGTGCTGCACCTCCCCGATGTTCCGGCTGACCTGGGTCATGCTTGGAGATTTCCCATGGAACTCCCAGCAGGAAAAGCCCAAATGCAGCAGATTTTAATCCTCCCACTCCAAATTCAGCTGTGATTTCCCCAAACCAGGAGAATTTCCCATCTAAAGAGGGGATTTAGGCAACCCAGGGAGAATCCCAGCAGTGTCCTGGAAAGGTGGGAGGAAGGATCAGCCTGGAATGAGCAGGGAAAATGGGGAATTTGCAGAATTGTGACCGTTTTTGGCCAAGGTCCAAATGGAGGAGAAGAAAAATGTCGTAATGGATCATTGATTTAAGGAGAAAGCCTTCAAGGCTGGTAAAAACAGTGAGAAAACCTTGGAAGCGGTGGGATTCGGGGGCCTGGAAAATGGGATTGAGCCAAGGAGATGGAAAAAAATGGAAGTGGTAGGAAATTGGCACTGGGAAAAGCAGTGAAAGTGGGAAAAATGGACTTTGGGGCCATCCCCAGGGGGATTCACCTCCCCACTGGGATCACATTCCCAAAACCCTCACAGCTCAGCTCCTTCCAGGCCTGGAAACTGCAGGAAAAACAGGGAATGAAATCAGCCAAACCCTGGGATTGCGCCACAGAGCGCTGATCCTGGCGCTGCAATCCCAGGAAAAGCAGATTTCTGGGGCTTTTTGAGGTGTTTTCAAGCTGTTTGTTGGGCCAGGTGAGGTAACCAATGGATTGATCCCCTTTCCAAGTGGGAATTCCTGGTGCTCCTGGTGTTCCCAAGCTTGAGCTTGGGGAAAACTGGGAAGCAATTGGGTAGAAGTGGCCCACAGATGGATAAAAATCATCCCAACAGCGGGATTTTCGGGGCTGATCCCGTCCATCCCAACAACATTTCTAATTTATTTCATTCTAACAAAGGGGTTTCAATGGTGATCCCATTCTCAGGGGCATTCCCCATTGTAACACTGGATTTTGGGGGCTGTTCCCGTTCCAGGATGGGATTTCAGGGTCTGTTCCCATTCCAGGGCTGGGTTTTCGGGGCTGATCCCATTCCCAGGATAGGATTTCAGAGGCTGTTCCCATTCCCAGGGCTGGGTTTCGGGTTCTGTTCCCATTCCAGGATGGGATTTCGGGGTCTGATCCCATTCCAGGGCTGGGTTTCAGGGTCTGTTCCCATTCCAGAGCTGGGTTTCGGGGGCTGATCCCATTCCAGGGCTGGGTTTCAGGGTCTGTTCCCATTCCAGGGCTGGGTTTCGGGGGCTGATCCCATTCCAGGGCTGGGTTTCAGGGTCTGTTCCCATTCCAGGGCTGGGTTTTGGGGTCTGTTCCCATTCCAGGGCTGGGTTTTGGGGTCTGTTCCCATTCCAGGGCTGGATTTCAGGGTCTGTTCCCATTCCAGGGCTGGGTTTCAGGGGCTGATCCCATTCCAGGGCTGGGTTTTGGGGTCTGTTCCCATTCCAGGGCTGGGTTTCAGGGTCTGTTCCCATTCCAGGGCTGGGTTTCAGGGGCTGATCCCATTCCCAGGATAGGATTTCAGGAGCTGTTCCCGTTCCCAGGGCTGTGTTTCGGGGGCTGATCCCGTTCCCGGTGCAGTTCCCATCTCCCTCACCCCCTTTTGGCTCCCGGTCCCGTTGCCAGGAGCGTGTCCCGGGCCATGTTCTCCAAGAAGAAGAAGCGCGTGGAGATCTCGGCGCCCTCCAACTTCGAGCACCGGGTGCACACGGGCTACGACCCCTCGGAGCAGCGCTTCACGGGGCTGCCCCGGCAGTGGCAGGGGCTGCTGGAGGAATCCGCCCGGCGCCCCAAACCCCTGGTGGACCCCGCCTGCATCACCGCCATCCGCGGGGCACACAAGGTCTGGGTGTGGGGTGGGACTGCGGCAGTTTGGGGGTCTCGGAAGGAGGGGATCTTGGGATCATTTGGTGTCTCGGGGTTGCTGGCCACTCCTGGGGCTCGAAAAGCCGAACTGGGGGGGAATTTGGGGGTCAGGGAGGTGGGAGCTGGGTCCCCATCCCTTTCCTACCTCTCAAAAACACAAATTGGGGTGAGAATGGACCAGGGGATTTGGGGGTCATGGGGCGGAGAGGAGGGAGGTGGGGGCTCATTCAGTCTCTAGGGTGGGTTTGGGGAACTTGGAGTCTTGGAGTGTGTAAGAGGATCCCGGACACTCTTTGGAGTCAAACTGGGAGGGATTTGGGGGTCTGGGGGCAGGGAGGTGATGACTGGATCCCCCAGGATGCCCTGGTGAGACCCCTCCCCACAACTGAAAGCAGCCCACCCCATGGGAACTCAGGGTCGTTCCCACCTGATCTCTTCCCCACTGTGTGTTCCCAATTGTTTAAGTCCCGCATTCCCACATCCACCCATTCCCACCTCAGTTCTGATGTCCCCCAATTCCCACACCCTCAGACCGCCCAGGATTTTGGAATCCTCCCGGCAAGCCTGGACCCCAATCCCGGGGGGCACTCAGGGCCATTTTGGGATCTGGGCCTCTTCCCAGCCAAGTCTCCTCCCCTGTGCCCGTCCTGCCACCCCCCCGCAGCCATTCCATGTCACCTTTCTGTTGTTCTTGTTCTTTTTTTTCCCCCGTTCTCCCCACGTGTTCCCCCCTTCCCGCAGCCCATCGTGCGCGGCTCCAAAGGGACCCAGGATGGCCCCCCCGGGGGCCGGGACGGGGCCCTGGCGTGGCTCCTGGACGAGCTGGAGGCCGTCTCCGTGTCCCGCTCCAACTCCCTGCGCCGGGACAGCCCCCCCTGCCCCTCCCGGCACCCCCCGGAGAACGGCCTGGCCCCGGGACCCCCGCCCCGCGCCCCCCCGGAGCCCGGCAAGAGCCGCCGCGGGGAGCCGGAGCCGAGCCCCCCCAAGTCCCGACAGCGGGAGGAGCCCAAAGCCGCGGCCGGGCGGGAGCCCCCCCACCCTCACCCTCACCCCCAGCCCCCCGGGGGCCGCCCCAAGTCCAGTTCGGCCGGAGAGGGGCCCCCGCGGCCCCCGCCCCGCGAGCAGCGCCCGCTCTCGGGGCCCGACCTGCGGCCCCCCGACATCCCCGGCGCTCCCGGAGCGGGGCTGAAGACGGCGCCCGGACGCCCCTTCCACACCTACCCCCGCGCCGACACCGACCCCGGCCGGGGGGGCAGTGCCCAGGTAAAGGGGTGTCCCCAGGCCCTTCCTGCTCTTCCTCTTCCTGCTCTTCTTCCTCTTCTGGAGTGGGTTCTCTGCTCCTCTGCCTCACGGCTTCCCGCGCTCCGCTGGGATCGGCAGCAGCTTCCCTGCCCGGGGTCACATCCTTGGCCCTGGAGTGGTTTCCTCTTCTTCTTCTTTTGCTTCTTCCTCCTTGCTGTGCGTGTGCTCTTCTTCCTCAGAAGCAGCTTCTCTGCTCCTCTTCCTTGCAGCTTCCCAGAACTGGGATGTGCAGGGGCCGCTGCATTCCCTGCCCAGTGCTGCGTCCTCAGCACCAAAGCAGTTTCTTCTTCCTCGCTCTGCCTCTTCCTCCTTGGAAGCAGCTCCTCTGCTCCTCTTCCTCGCAGCTTCCCTTGTCCTCGTTGGAATCAGGGCATCCTGAAGGGCACCGGCTCCACGCTTCCTCCCCGGTGCTGCGTCCCTGGCTCCAAAGTCTCTCCCTCCTTCCTCTTCCTCTTTTTCACTCAGCCCTTCCCTCTGGCCCCGGCCTGGCCCCGACATTGCCGCGGGGGAGTTGCGGGGGCTGACGCCGCTCTCCGCTGTCCCCGCAGGCCGAGCACCGCCCGGGACGCCCGCAGGAGGTGACCCCCAACGGGCCGGTTCCCACCGGCGCTCCCGGTGCCTCCCACGCCCCCGGCCCGCCACGCCCCAAAGCCCCGGAGCCGCCTCCCCCCGCCCCGGAGCCCCCGGCCGCAGCGCGTCCCCCTGGGCCCGTGCCCGCCCCGGCGGGGGGGCCCCAGCGCGTGTCCCACGAGCAGTTCCGGGCGGCGCTGCAGATGGTGGTGGACCCCGGCGACCCCCGCACCTACCTGGACAACTTCATCAAGATCGGGGAGGGCTCCACGGGCGTGGTCTGCATCGCCACCGTGCGCGGCTCCGGCAAGCTGGTGGCCGTCAAGAAGATGGACCTGCGCAAGCAGCAGCGGCGGGAGCTGCTCTTCAACGAGGTGAGGGCGGGGGCAGCCCCGGGGACCCTCGGGAAGGGAACTTCGGAGACCCTCAGAGCCCCTCAAGGACCTCATGGTGACCCACCAGGGACCTCCTGATGTCCCGGGGACAGTCCCAGGGTCCCAGCTCTGTGTCCCCCTCCCCAGGTGGTGATCATGCGGGACCACCAGCACGAGAACGTGGTGGAGATGTACAACAGTTACCTGGTGGGTGACGAGCTCTGGGTGGTCATGGAGTTCTTGGAGGGCGGCGCCTTGACAGACATCGTCACCCACACCAGGTGACTGGGGGGAACGGGTGGCAGGGCGGTGACGGGTGGCAGGGAGGTGGCAGAGGTGGCAGGGAGGTGGCAGGTGGCAGGGCAGTGACGAGTAGCAGGGCAGTGGCAGGTGGCAGGGAGGTGACAGGGAGGTGACAGGTGGCAGGGAGGTGGCAGGTGGCAGGGAGGTGACAGGGTGCCATCCCCAGGATGTCGGAGGAGCAGATCGCGGCCGTGTGCCGCTCGGTGCTGCGGGCTCTGGCCGTGCTCCACGCCCAGGGCGTCATCCACCGCGACATCAAGAGCGACTCCATCCTCCTCACGCATGACGGGCGGGTAGGGACCCCCAGAAATGCCCCAAACCTGCCCCCCGTCCTTTGGGATCCTGCCCTGAGCAGCCCCGGTGCCGTTGGCAGGTGAAACTCTCGGATTTCGGGTTCTGCGCCCAAGTGAACAAGGAGGTGCCGCGGCGCAAGTCCCTGGTGGGGACTCCGTACTGGATGGCCCCCGAGCTCATCTCCCGCCTGCCCTATGGCCCAGAGGTGGGTCAGGGGGCTTGGGGGAGTTTAGGGGGTCCTGGGGTGCCTTAAGGGGTACTTAGGGTGGGTTTCAGTGGGTTTGGGGTGGGTTTCAGGGGGTTGAGGTGGGTGTGTGGGTCCTCAAGCTCATCTCCTGCCTTCTCTACCACCCTGAGGTGTCTTGTTGGGAGGTGGGGATGGCTTTGAGGGTGCCCAGGGTGGGTTTAGGATGGGTTGGGGGTGCCCAGGGTGGGTTTAGGGGTGCCCAGGGTGGGTTTGGTGGTACCCAGCATATGTTTGAGGGGCTCCAAGTGGCCTCTCCTCCAGACCCATCCCCATTCTAGATGCTATTTGGGGGGGCGGGGGGCACAGAGTGGGTTTGAGGGGTTCCCCCCTAACCCTGTCCTCGTTTTTGGGGTGACTCCCTCCCTCCCAGGTGGACATCTGGTCCCTGGGGGTGATGGTCATCGAGATGGTGGACGGGGAACCCCCTTATTTCAACGAGCCTCCCCTCAAAGCCATGAAGCTGATCCGGGACAACCTTCCCCCCCGGCTCAAGAACGGCCACAAGGTAACTCTGGGGGGGAGTCCCCCCTTTCTGGGGAGTCCCGGGGGGGGGTCTCACACCCCCCCCTTTGGTTCCCCCCAGGTGTCCCCGTCCCTGAAGGGGTTCCTGGAGCGGATGCTGGTGAGGGACCCGGCGCAGCGGGCCAGCGCCCCGGAGCTGCTTCGCCACCCCTTCCTGGGTGTGGCGGGCCCCCCCGCCTGCATCGTGCCCCTCATGCGGCAGCACCGGCTGCGGTGAGACCCCCCCACCTCGGGGGAGACCCCCCGGCCCCCTCCTGCTGCTCCTCCTCGGCGGCGCCCCCCAAACTGAACTGGAGCGGGACTGGGATGTTCTGGGGGGCACTGGCCCCCCAACCTGTACTACTGAGCTGGGGACCACACAGCAGAGATTTTGGGGGGGCAGGGGGGGGTGGCTGTCATCCCAGAGATTTGGGGGTGCAGGGGCTCATCCTGGTCCTTCCCACCTTCTTCGGGACCCATTTTGGGGCATTTCCCCCTTTTTTGTTTTTTTTTTTGTAGCCCACTCCTTTTTATCCCCTTCAGGCACTGTGGTATGGCCCCCCTACATCTCCGTGAGAGGGAGGGGGTCCCCGAAACCACAGCCCCCTCTTTCCCCACCACACCACACTACTGATTCGGGGTGTGTCCCTCCCGGGCCCTCCTCGCCTGTTTTCGTCGATTTTGGGGTGTTTTTTTTGTTGGTTCCTTCCCCCCAGAACTTCCCCCTGCCCCCACGGTTCTGTTTTTTAACAAAGTGATATTTATATGGTCGGGTTTTGTACCGCGCGGGACAGGGGGGCCCCGGGGGGACACGGGGCCCCCCCAGATTACACGTGTCCTTTTGGACCCCGCCGTGTGCTGTGTGGTTCTTCGGGGGGGCACCTCCCACATCCCCAGGGGGCACGGGGACAAACCCCCCCCCATCAAGGAGCCCTCCAGGCAGGAGCTGCTGCTGCTTCAGGGCTTTATTGGCTGCACAGGGGGGCAGGGGGGACTCGCAGGGTGTCGCAAGGGGAGCGTCCTCAGCATGGCTTGGCCTGGCCTGGCCGGGCCTGGCCTGGCTTGGCTTGGCTTGGCCTGACCCAGGCTGTCCCCGATGCTGGATCTTGGCCAGTGCTGACTGGCGTTAACTTGTCCCGGCCAGCGTTGGCTCGTGTCGGCTCATCTTGGCTCCCATCGGCACCTCCTGGCCAGCTTGGGCACGGCTCGGCCCACATTGACTCGTCGTGGCCCGCATTGACTCACAGTGACCACGCTGGCGCTTCTTGACCCGCGCTGGCCCGCGTTGACTTTCACCGACCCGCGCTGGCCCGCGTTGCCTCACGCCACCTCCCGTGTTCCCGGTGTCCCCCCGTCCCCGCCCCGCGCCGCCGCTCACTTGCAGGTGCAGTAGAAGGCCCTGATGGCGTTGTCCCAGTCCCCGAAGAGCCCCCGGCGCACCTCCCGCAGCCGCGGCACCGCGCCGGCGTTGAAGCGCCGCGAGTTGCCCTTCTTGGCGCGGCGCGACCACACGGTGAGCTCGCACCTGGTGCCCACCACCAGGGAGGAGGTGCGGCCGGACCAGGAGAAGGGCATGTAGGGCACGTCGCTGTTGGGCAGCACCTCCAGCACCCTCCCGGAGCAGCACTGGTCGTAGTAGGGGCTGTCGTCGGTGTAGAGCTGGGCGCACAGCCGCGTGCCGTTGGTGGGGCGCAGGTCGGCGGCCGTGGGGCACTGGGCCTCCGCCCCCCGGCCCAGCAGGGCCACCGCGGCCACCAGTGTCACCAGCAGGGCTGACGCCATGGCTGTCACCTCTGGAGGCTGTGCCCGGGCCTCCGAGGCTCGGTTATAGCCCGGCCCAAGGCCGCGGGGCGGGGCCCGCCTGGGAGGGGAGCCAGGTGTGCGGCAGCTCCCTGGGAAGGGAGGCAGGTGTGGGGGACCCAGGTCTGCGGACACCCCCAGGCCGTGGGAAGGGACGCAGGTGTGCAGGGACCCCCCCCCCCTCTGGAAGGGAGGGACCAAGATCCCCCAAACCTGCTGGACACAGTGGTTGGGGATCCCCCAAAGTCTGCAGCCCACCTGGTCCAGGTGTTGAGGACCACCCACAGGAGAGGCCTCAGGTATTGGGGACCCCCCCACACCCCAGAGAAGGCCCCAGGTGTTCTGTCCTGTCCCCCCCCCAGCCTGGGAAGGGACACAGGTGACCCCCTCGGGCCCCCCCGGCCTCGCAGCAGCCTTGGGGGGGGGGGAGCACCCAAGGCCAGGCTGGGGTCAGCTGCTCTGTATGCAAATGAGGGCATAATTAGCCGGGGCTTTTGCTGTGGGCTCCGCCCCCTATTTGCATATTCTCGAGGTGTCGGGCCCCGCTGAGCTGCCGACGACGGTCACCATGGCAACCGTAGGGGGCGGGGATTGCCGCCTCATTAGCATAGTCCAGAGCCGCCCACATTGCGGGGCAGGGTGGGGGGGACGCAGACGGGGTGGGAGAGGCTCCGGGGGGGCTCCCATGGGGCTGGGACCCCCCCAGGAAATGAAACCCCCCCCCAAAAGTCAGAGCCCAGCCCCAAACTGAGCCCCCCCCTCAGTCACACTCGTGTTTCTGCCCCGGGAGGGCCACAGGTTTTTAATGTAAAAACTCGTGTTAAACACTGCGGGGGGGGCCCGAGGGGGCGGCTGGTGGGGGGGCGGCGTTTTGGGGACGGGGGGGGG
>VZUI01006140.1:0-61720 GCA_013401135.1 Cettia cetti | reverse complement strand
CAACCTTCACATATTACACATAAAGCAATCATCTTACTATATGTGAAAAGCCAACTACAAAACATGCATTTATAACACTGGAGAAAAGGAGACTCAGGGGAGACTTTATCACTCTCTACAGGGGAGGGTGTAGCCAGGTGGGGATGGGGCTTTTCACCCAGACAACCTGAGAGAGGACAAGGGAACATAGCCGCACCAGGAGGAGAGGTTTGAGTTGGACTAGGGAGTGGTTAGACACTGGAACAGGCTGCCCAGGCAGGTGGGGACATCACCATCCCTGAAGGCGTTTAAGGAAAGACTGGACATAGCACTCGGTGCTCTGGTCTGGCTGACATCGTGGTGTTGGGTCATGGGTTGGACTCGATCATCTCACAGATATTCTCCAATCGTTTGGGGGGGGTTGTTTGTTTGTTTGTTTGTTTGTTTGTTTTAAGAAGGCAAGGGTAGCATCTCTCTGCGGCCCTCCCCGGCCCCGAGGCAGCGGAAAGCCCACCGCGCCGCAGCGCTGAGGGCGGCGGGGCCGCTCCCCCTCAGCCCCCGGCCGGCTTGAGGGGGGGAGCGGCCCCGCCCCGCCCTCGCGCCCCGGAAAGGCGGGAAAGGCGCGGCGCAGGCGCGCGGGGAGGCCGGAGCGATGGCGCCGTGCGTGTGGGAACGTGGGGGGTGTCCCGGCGTGGGGCTGAGGGGAACAGGGATGTCCCTGGGGGACGGACAGAGAAGCCGCGAGGCTGAGGGGCGAAAGCCCGCGTTGGGAGGCACAGGGGTTTCTGCGAGGAGCACTGACACCGGCGGTGGGTGGGGTGTCCTCGGGCGGCAGTTTGGACACGCAGGGTGTCTGGGCTGGCAGAGGTTTAGGGGTGCGCTGAACTCCAGGGGTGCTGGCAAGTGGATACAGGGGTTGTTGGTGAACCTGCTGCCCACTCTCCCTGCCAGCTTTTAGCTGCTGCGTGGGAAAAAGTTAAAATTCCACGTGATGATGAGCAGCCGCGGTAGAAGTTGTCACCTGCTTGCTTGTGTTCCCCTTTAGTACAGAGGCGTCCAAGCAGGCGCAGCTTATGGAGGTGCTGAAGAAGGAGGTGAGGGCCATGCTGATAGCTGCCAAAGCGGGCTTGACACCAGAGCAGCTGGAGGAGCAGTACATGGCCATGGTCTGCAAACCCCTTCCTCTGCATGACCTGGGCTTCCAGTCCACCCTGGAGCTGGTGACACAAATGCCTGAAGTCGTTCGAATCTATTCTAAGAATGGCACTTTAATCCTTAAAGGTGAGGTTTTGTTTTCAAATGGGTGGAGGAGTTGTTTGGAACCTCATACTGGAGTAAAGCTATGTTCAGATGTGCAGATCTGTGTGTCACATATAAGTTAATCTGTTTCTCATATGACTCTGGTTAATTTTTTTGTCTTTAATATTTCTTCTTGTATTTTGATCTGCCTTTTAACACTTTTGTGCTCTTCCCTCCTGAAAATGGCACCCATGGTCCTAGTTATTTTTGTACACTTTTTTACTCTGCAGTTGGTTTAGAAACTGACATAGCATGTCCTTATGGGTGCACTAGAACTGGTAAGCATCACTTTTCCTGTAAATGCAGACTATAGCAGGAGCCAAAAACAGGGATGAGGCCTCTTGAGAGAAGCTGTGAAGGTTTCCATACCTGACCCCACAGGGAGCTTATCCTGTATCAAAAGAACCTTTCTCATTTTCTTTTTCTTTGGGTAAGAATTGTGACAGCAAATGGCAGTTGCAAAGAGTTGATTGGGAAGGCTGAAATGGTTGGGGGCTTTTGAGTGCTACAGTAACACAAGAAAAAGTTGTTTAGAAGCTTGGGAAAGACCTGGGCTGTTCTCCACAGAAACCTTTCCTGGGCTCTGTAGTGAGAGTTTACTGTGATTCTGCTTTCCCAGCAAAATTCTCAGCAGCTTGGTTTTTGTTCGTGATCCTGCATCCAAGAATTTGACTGCCTTTCTGCCTGGTCTGAATTTCTGGGGATGAGGGTGCAAACTGGTTGCTGGCTTTTCAAAATAGTTCAGTCCAGTTTGCAAAGGGTGGGCTTGCTGGAAATCAGCCATGGTTTAGCATGATGGGTTTTGAAGGAGACAACTGCTTCTGGAATGGGTGTGAAGAAGAGGAAAGAAAGGAACCAAGAGGAACTTTGCCACTGTAGAGCTTTTAATGGTTCATTGTTCTGCTTGTCTGTTTCTTTCTGTTGCAGCCATTGCAGACGACTCCACCAAAGGGATTGCCAAGCTGGTTGCCAACCAGAAAGTAAAAACACGCAAGGCATCAAAGAAAATTGCTCCAAAGGCAAATGCCACTTTTCCCCCTAAGAACTCTAAGAATCCACAGAGTGTCCAAACTCCGAGTGCTGGCACTCCTGTCCTGCCAGCAGCGGTGAAGGCTGAGCTGCAGGACCTGCTGAGCTCCTCACCGCTTCTGCTGGCGGACTTGGGCAAGGCCTTCCTCAGGCGCTTTGGCCGGGCCTTCCAGTACAGGCAGTACGGATTTCTGTCCGTGTTTGAAGTCCTCAGGAGCATGGCTGACTCCATTGTTGTTGAGCAGACAAAGGCAGGTTCCTTGCTGGTCCTGAGGAAGTACTTAGCAAGGGCCATACAACAGGAAGAGTTGCCTCAGGGTGAGGCTGAGGAGGAAGAGGTGCCTCAAGGTGAGGCTGAGGAGGAAGAGGTGCCTCAAGGTGAGGCTGAGGAGGAAGAGGTGCCTCAAGGTGAGGCTGAGGAGGAAGAGGTGCCTCAAGGTGAGGCTGAGGAGGAAGAGGTGCCTCAAGGTGAGGCTGAGGAGGAAGAGGTGCCTCAAGGTGAGGCTGAGGAGGAAGAGGTGCCTCAAGGTGAGGCTGAGGAGGAAGAGGTGTCTCAAGGTGAGCCTGAAGAGGAAGAGGTGCCTCAAGTTAAAGCTGAGGAAGAAGAGCTGCCTCAGGATGAGACACAAGAAGAAGAGATGCTGCAAGGTAGGTGGTGTGTTTAACTGAAAGCACGTGGCTCTTTCAAGCTCTGTGAGCAAGCAGCTGCCTTTCAGGTGTCTGTTGCTGCATTTCCAGTTGCTGTAGAAGTCCTGATTCCCCTGGGGTTTAGCACAGAAGGGCTGTTGGGCTCTGCAGAGGCAGCTGTCACAAGGCAGTTGTCCTGGTAGCAGAGAATTTAAGGGGAAGGTTTTGTTGTGGTGCTGCTGTTTTGTGGTGTGAGCTGAAAGAAGGGCTGATCAGCCCATTTGGAGTTACGGACTTGCTGAATGTGTGTGTAGGACTGGAATTTCTTTGTCATTCCAGGGAATAGGTGGAAAAACTAGAAGGTTCTTGTGAATGTCTGCTCTGCAGGCTGGTAAAGCTTTTGCTGTACACTTTTTGAGACTGAAGATTAAACACTGGCCTGAAAGGCTTGGCTACAGTGTTCCAGAAAAGAGACAGGACTGCAGATGCCCTCATCATTCCCATAAAACCTGTGGGAGAGGTGGATAATCACATATAGTTCCTGCCAAATTCATAGCTTTTCCAGGGAAAACTCATTTTAACATTATTCCAGCAATGGATTTTAACCCTTAGCTTGCTTACCAGAGTGATTCTTGTTTTGTTTTAACTTACTGATGCAGTGAATCCTCATGAATGTGGTGCTGTGAATGCTACAAGCATTGAGGAGAACAACACCAGTGCTTTCAGACTTCCATTTTTTAATGTGTTCCCTTTCTGCTTAAATGCAACACTGTATCAGTCCAAGGAAGAATAACAGCCAAATTATTGTCTTTGCAGCAGTGTCTGCAGCTGAGGTGCCTCCTTTGAAACCCATCTGTGAGACAGAGAGCTTCTACCAGGCAGCACATCCAATGGATTCAGAGCCAGTTCAAACACAAGCAGTAGATTTGGGTGATCACCTCAAACAAGTAAGTGACTGGACAAATGATCTGTAGATTTTTATTTTTTTTTACCAGCTTTGTTTCGGATGAGTTTGAATTGTTGAGGCACTGCTGCTTCCCAGCATTCTTGTACCTGTTTTAGATGTCTCTGGAGGTGACCAGACTCATAGTGACCTGATGGATAGCTTTATGTGGCATCCAAAGCCAGTCGTTCTGGTCTCCCTCTGGTCTTGAGGTCTGTCAGATCATCCAAGGCCAGTTAAGTGCTATCTTGCTCTCTTGTGAGTGGTGATACCTTTTGGTATAGTTACTTGTAACTGGACTTCAATAACTTTGTTGTGAGACAGGTGTTTAGCCTGGAGAAAAGGAGACTCAGAGGTGACCTTATCTCTCTCTACAGCTCCCTGAAAGGTGGTTGTAGGCAGGTGGAGGTTGGTCTCTTTCTCCAGGAAGCAACTGCCAGAAGGAGAGGATACAGTCTCAAGCTGTGCCAAGAGAAATATAGGTTGGATATTAGAAAAATTTTTTTTTTATGGAAAGGGTGATAAAGTGCTGGAATGATCTGCCAGGAGAAGTGGTGGAGTCACCATCCCTGGAGGTGTTTAAAACAAGGCTGGATGTGGCACTCGGTGCCATGGCTTAGCTGAGGGTTAGGGCTGGGTGGGATCGATGATCTTGAAGGTCTTTTCCAGCCTGGTGACTCTGAAATTTCCCCTGATGCTGTTGACAGGGCTTCACTATCAGCCAGTTTGACAGAGCTGGGGATGTTCCTCAGTGACCTTGATTCCTGCACTCTCAGGTCTGCTGTTTGATAAAAAATTGTCATTACTTTGTTTCGTTTAGCAGTGTGTTTTTAGAAAGGGATGGAGAATGGCGGTGCAGAGGCTCTGAACTGCCAAATCTTTTTGGCAGAATTTTTTTGTCCCTCTTTTATTTTTTTTTTTTCTTTTGAGCATCTTTAGGCCTTCTCTTTCTCAGGCAAATCCTCCTGCTTAGAGTTGTTCCCTCTGCCAAGCTTGTCCTGTGGCTATACCCAGCTGTACAATTGGAGCTTAGAGGTAGGGAAAGAATTCCAAGTGTTCTTCCTGACTTTGGTGTTTTGTGTGCTAATGAGCTTGGAGGCCTGGAATTATGAGTTGAACTTTGTGTAGAACTTGATAAAACAAACCCTTGAGAGATTTTTGGCAGCCTGTTCTGATCCTTTAAAGAAGTTTTAGTTTGGTGTGATGAGGTCCACAGGGAATTTCCCTGGGTCAGACCATGAGTCTGACTGTGTGAAGGCTATGAAAGGGGAGATATGGTCTAGGTAGCCCCAGATTTTTGTTCCTAGGCATTGCAGAAGGAACCTATTTAAAGATCCTGGCAGGACAAGACTTGGAAAGTGTTTGTACAACTCCTGTTGGTTGTGGAACACCACGTTTGCTGTTTTGTTTTAAAAAAAAGCCCTAGAGAGGAGGAAAGCAGTTTAAAATGTGTTTGTTTGGGTTTGCAGTGGACATTTGTTCATCAGGATGCTGCAAGGGACAGGGGAAAGATGCCACCTGATCCCTGCCTTGCTGCCAGGTATCCTGGAAGTGTTTCCAGGGTCAGGTGGGGCACTAGGGCTGAGTCCATCTGCTCGGTTCCAAGCAGGATAAAAACAACAGAGCTGCTGTGCTCAGGAGCTTTTCTTGCTACTGTGACAGAAGGAAAGGTGTCACCCACACCCCTCTTGGCAGCTGCCAGTCCAGCTTGGAGCAAGGACTCAGCCATACCTCATATAGAGCCTGGTTTTACACTGTGTACTCTTGCTTTGTCTTTTTATAACTTTGTTGCATTTTGTGAGCTTCTCTTCAAGCCTACATCCCCTGAGTCTTCCAAAGAAATGTCTGTTGTCACTTACAGTATGTGAGCTTGCATGTAAAGCTCATGTGTGCCCTTAATGGTCTGAACACCTTTCTCAGAGCAGAATTGTCCCTTAGAAATGCCACCATCCACAGGGACTACACTGAGGAAATTTGTTTAATTGCAAGAGGTTTTTAGAATTCGGGCCAGAATTCCCTCAGTTGCTCCTAGACTCAAAAATGTTAACTCACTGTTTAACTCAAATGTTTTAGTCAAAATTCCTAGCTCCGAAAACGTGAAGGACATTAGGTTTTACTCAGTCCAGAGAAGGAGAGACCAGGGAAGGGGTCACAGCACCAAGCCTGACAGAATTCAAGAAACTTTTGGACAATGCTCTCAGGCACATGATGGGATTCTTGGGGGGGTCCTTTGCAGGTCTAGGAGCTGAACTTGGATGATCCTTGGGAAGGCCTTCTAACTCAGAATATCCTATGATTCTATGATCTGCACCTTTACAAAGTGATTAAGAGAGCCACTTTTGCAAAACCCCATTGTTTGCAGTTGAATTTAGATATAAGCAGCAGGAAGTGTGCTGGAATACGAGTTTCCCACACCTTGCCTGATGTATGATGCAGTGATAATTTGTACTGTGTTCACAACGAGTAAAATTGAAGTATTTTTGACTTCTAATCATTGGAGAAGTGCTGTCTGCTGGCACAAAAGAAACTCTTGAGGCAGTGAAAGTAGCTGATGTCTGATTAAGGCTCCCATCCCTACTACTTCATGTGAAATAATGTTTTTAGCAGTTAGAATAATGAAAAATTGAAAGCTGTGCGAACAGCTCACTGGTACAAATTTGTCTAAAGTGAGAAAAGAACAGAATTTGTGGATTTTGACTGGTTTTGTCTTTGGGAAGTAGCTCTAGTGTGAAAGTGGGATGCATTCGTGTCCTCTGTCACCTTGGAATCATTTTCAGATAGTTTTGCTGGTTCAATCATGTACTTTTTCATGGTCATGGAACATGGAAATAGTATCTTTTCAGTAAAATCCAGCAAAGAGGTGGATTGGGTTTGGGGTTTGATTTTGTTTTGCTTTTCTGGCAATAGTAATTCACTGCTTTTGTCTAAATATGTGACCTGACTTCAATTCCTCTCCTTTATTCCTTGCAGGAATGTGAACAAGGTATTTTTGTTGCACCCCTCTTAACACTGGAGGGAAGAAAGAAAGAAAGTGTGAAAAATATTGTTTCTGTCACAGGGAAAGTTTTCATCCAAGTTTGTCCAATTCGTTGGGATTCTCTGACACTCAGTAATTCACAAGTCCTCAGGGAAGCAGAACTATTTTTCAAATTAATGGAAATGCAAATTATGTGTGTTTAGTGCATGACGAGACATCTGAGTGCCACCTCCCGCTTATCCCCTTGCAGTGTCAAGGTTTTGAGCAGTTCCCATCGACTCCAGAGATCCCTCCAGATGCTGTTCAGGACAGAAGGCTTTGCAGTTTGCCACCTCTGAAGAGAGGGTGCTTGGTGGGAGTCATTGTGGAATTTGTCGTCTCTCCTAGCCAGTTCTACATCCGCATCTGCAGCACGGAGGCGTCCAATAAACTGCAGGATCTGATGTTTGAGATGAGGTGGGAGCATGCTGTGGCAGTGCAGTGGGTGTTTGTGCTGAGGGAACCAGGCACCCAGCTCCTGGTGATGGTCACTGCTGGCTTCATTGCTTGCTACAGAGATGCTGGTGCTGTCCTGGAACGTTACTCAAAATGTTTATCCATTCCTTTTAACCAACACGCACTCAGTGTGGTCACCAGCAGTTCCTGTGGTTTGCCTGTGTCCTAGCAGTTCTGAACTTGGTAAGCCTGGAAGGGTTATGGAAAGGAGCTTGAAGGGTTCCCTTGTCTTGTCTGTGCAGCTGTTGCTAGTGTGCTCAGTTAAGGCTTTTACTTCCACCTCCAACCCTGCACCTGGGCCAGTACTCCAGAACCTGGTTGATGAGAAATGCTGATACGTCAAGGAAATGGTAAAAAAGTAATGATTGGGATGACTGTGTTTAGCCTCTGATTAATCCCCACTAATTAACTTTTTGTTGGACCCCAAGAGTATCATTCACATTTTAAAAGTTTGGAGTTGCAATTTGGTTCCCATTTCAGTTTTAAGTGTGGCAGAACAGAGATACAAAGGGTCTGTTAAAACAACTCCTGAAGATTCATGTCATGGGGACTTTAAAAAGTCAGAACTCTTTTGATGGCCCATACATTCCTCCTTGTTCATCCCCTGCATCCTCCTAAGCCTGGTGTCTCCCTGTGATCTTTTACAGACACGTTTACTCACATAAAGTTGCATCTGACAAATACACGATGCCAGAGTCTGCAGTGCGGCCTGGGCAGCTCTGCTGTGTCATGGTGTCCAAGTGGTGGTACCGTGTGATCATCCACCGTGTGGTCAGTGACCAGGAGGTGGAGGTCTTCTGTGCAGACTATGGACGCCTCCAAATTGTCCGGAAGTCTTCGCTGAGATTCCTCAAGTAAGCGAATTACCCGTGGGTGGCAGAGTCCCAGAACAGCTGAGGCTGGGTTAGGCTTCTGGAGGTCATCCTGTCCAAGCTCCCTGCTGAAATGGGGCTGTCTAGAACAGGCTGCCTAGCACCTTGCTGAGATGGTTTTTGAATGTTTCCTAGGATGAAGATTCCATGACTTCTCTGGGCAACCCATTCCAGTGCTTGGTCACCCTCCTTGTAAAAATGACACTTTCCAGCTGGTCTGCAATGTGCTGGTGCATGGTGTTCTTCTCAAGTGCAGGACTTTGTTGAACTTTCTGAGGTTCCTGTCTGCACGTTTCTGTGTCCTGTCAGGATCTGTCTGGGTGGCAACCTGGTGGCATCAGCCACTCCTGCCAGTTTTGTGTCATCAGCAGACTGAGGGTAGACTCTCCCCCAGCACCCAGGTCGATAGTGAAGCCTTTGAGCAATACTGGACCCAGCACAGGCCCCTGGGGTACACTGCCAAATCCTCTCCTGTGTCTGCCTTCACTCCTCAGTCTGTCCTCTTGCTGCTGTCTGTCACCTTGGGGGAAGCTCCCTAAAGCTCCTTCCTGGGTTGCATGGATGGATATACACATTCTCCTGAAGGCACATCCCCCAGGTGGGGCTTGTTTGAATGTCTGAGGTATTTTTTTCTCTGCAGTTCAGCACATTTTCCATATTTGTGTCGTCCCCCTCGTCTCCTCGTGCCTGGCTGTTGGCATCCTTTGGTTCAAAAGTCATGGTTCTCTGTCTGTAAATTTGTCTCCACAAGGGGTTTTGATGGGAAGGTGCTTGGGCCAGGGAGTGCAGAAGGGACCAGTTCTGCTGCTTTTGCCCATTCTCTGGATGTGGAATGTTTTCTGAAGCTGCTGTTGGGTTTTAGTCACGAGTGCCCAATCCAATGTATGCTTCTGCATCCTAAACTGGTAGCAAAGCCCAGAAGAGGAGGAGGTTCTGCTGGTCTGCTGATTTATCTGCTGAATTATCCCTGCTTTTGCTGTAATGGTTCTGCTTTGTATTTTAGGTGGCACTACTTGAAGCTCCCTGCCCAGGCCGTCCCGTGTTCCTTGGCGTGGGTGAAACCCGTGCAGGTACCTGTCCACACACAGTTTTGTTGTTTTGTTTACTGGCATATGTAGAGGAGTTAACAAGTAGAGGTTGTCTTTTTCTCCTGCCAAGGGGAAACATTTGGAGGGAGACAGGTCCTGTTGATATTTACAGCAGAATTAATGCTGTTATGTTCAGTAGAGTGTGCTGGATGAGTATCTGCCCTGCAAGCAGTCACCCTTCCACTGCTTTCCTTGCCATCAGAGCATTCTTGCTTATGTTCATGCAGAAACAGATGGCCACTGTTAAGCAACACAGCAAACTTGTTCCTCTCCCTGCCAGTAGTTCACCAAAGTCCTTCTGAAGCCTTGGTAACTCCAACCCTCTGTTTTAAAATCTTATTCTATAACAGAGTTGGTTTGACACAGGCAGCACAGCCAGAATTGTAGAGGTCATAAGAAAGTTTCTCTGTGATAGGAAACCTCTTGGTCAAGAAGCCTGAGAAGTACAATCTCTGAAGGAAAGCATGTGAGCAGAGTTGCTGCCTGTGTGTTTTTAAAAATGTTGCTTTTAAAAAGTTATTTCCTCTGGGTTTTGAGGGCTAATCACAGTTTTTCTTTGTGGTGAGGCTTAGCAGCATCTTAATAACTTTGGACACTTTTAATGTTTATAAAGTCTTGTGATTCCAGGAATTATAAAAGAAAACCCAAGAAACCAAACCAACAAACAACTGTATTTTAGGCAATTGGGATAAAATCACTGGTGAATGCCATGGAACCGTGTTTGGAAGTAGGTATTTAGGGTGAAAGAGCATTCCCAGTGTAATGAGAATTGCAGCCTTTGGGGTAGCTTGGTTTAGTTTCATGCTGGGGAGCTTGTCTGTCTGACTTTCCTGTATTTGTCACTAGCCTGGCCTAGCTCAGTTGGCTTTTAACCAGTGCCCACCACCAGGAATAGTCTCAGGTGGTGGACATTGGTTTGTTTATGGTAACTTTACATTGTTTCCTCTTCAGGGTACGTGGTCCAGTGCAGCAATTCTCCTGTTCAAGCATCTCTGTTGCTTCAAGGAACTTGTGGGCATCGTGGATGAATATGTGGATGGTGTTCTGTACCTCTTCCTGTGTGACACATCCACCAAGCAGGATGTCTACTTCCACTCTGTCTTGAGGGATATGGGATATGCTGATGTCTGTGGAGAGAACATTCCTTCCCAGGTCAGGAGAGAGGCATATGCTGCTGAAAGGAAGGGGAAGGATCCCTGTTTGGGTCTGTAATGGGAAGATTCTTACCTTGAAGCAAGTGGTTTTGTGAAGAGCAAAACTGGTATTCCCTGCTTTCCTGTAGCTTTTCATTTTGTGACTGCATCCCAGAGTGTCTAACTCTATGGGGAGAGCTTCCTTTTTCTTAAGGTGGAATCTGATGGTGCAGCAGAGATGTCCTCTTTAGTGGAACAAACTGTTTCCAGCCTGTCTCCTGGCAATGGATTAAAAGTTGATATGGAAATGGTTTTGCTTTACAAACTGTCTTACTCTGCCAGTGAAATGTACAGTGCTGGATGGAATAACCATGGTAATTGCCTGTTGTCACACCAGTTATAAGCCAGACCATTTGTGCTTTAGGCTTACCTGTGGCATTGTTTGCATGCCTCAGCTCAGTTCCAGTGAGAACTGTGTGGATTATGCAAACCCTTGGAAAGCTACTGCCAGGATTTTATATTTCAGCAGAAAGCTGAGTTTTACAGCCTGGAGTGCTTCTATCTGCTGTTTATTCAGCAGATGCAGAATGCATGTTCTGGCAGGATTAGATCCTGTGATGGTATTTTTGCATGTGTAGGCCCAATTTTGGGGGAGAGGGGCATTGCTGAGAAATTTTGCTGCTGGCAAAAGAGGAGTTAATTTTCTTAGTAAGGCCATTTCTGCAAAAATTCGGAGCTAACTCTTGGGTGTTGTGCACCTTCATCCATTTGCTGACCTCTTAGAGGTTTGCTGATCCTTTCTATTCTTTGGTAGTTACAACATGGAGTTTTTTTAACTATTCTGGCATGATTTTTATTTGTTCTAGGAGTTTGAGGAACTGAATCCTTCAGCCTTGTATGTTCAGCCCAGTGGAAGGCAGGGGAATGCTGAAGTGGTGGAGCCAGACGTTCACTTGCAGCAGGAATCTCGAGATGCAGACAGTGAAGCAGCGAGCCTGAGGCTGGATGGGGCTGAGCAGTGAGCAGGTGAGAGTTTGGCACAGCTGTCATTCCATGAAATCGCCTCCAGGGCTCAGCACACGTGTCTTGTTCTAGTCCCGTGGAAGTTTTCTGTGGAGTTAGTTTTCTGCTTTTATAAAAAGCAAGCAGAAACATAATATGAAAACTATTATTTATGTGGCTCATGAATACCTTTCCAGCTGCCTGTCCTCTGATCCTTTTGCAGACTTCAGGGAGTCTGTGTGCTCTCTCTAAACTCCCAGATGTGCACCACAATTTTTCAGTTTGAGAGTGGCATGCTCTGAGAACTCAGAGCATGCCAGATTCTTGTGATCAGTTTGACTTGGCACTTCCATGGTTTTGCACCCCTGGGAGCCAAGAAGTGTTTTCCTCTCAGATCTCTGGGCTTTGGCAAAGGTTGTGTAATAATTCAGGGTAGGAGTTTGTAAATGCAGGAAAAGACCACAAGTGCTAGTGGTGAATATTTGCAGTAAAGGCTCTTGCTCATCCCAAACTGACCTGAAAAGAAGTGATTTGCAGTCCTGGTTGTTGCTGGGGATAAGGTTCTGTACAACTACAGGTTTGTTAAAAAAAGAACTCTAAGGGTGAATGTAAAGCATATTTGTATGCTTTACACCCTGGGTTTCAGAGCATGTTCAAAGGGAAGCCCTTGGCTATTTAACAGTTTGATTAACTGCTGAACAGAGGGGTTAGCAGGGAGTAAACCCCAGGTCCTCAGTGCAACCTAGGATATTAGAAACCATTAGAAACACCAGGAGCACTTGTCTACAGGTGATTCTCCTCCCTTTTCTGTGTTCTTTAAATTGCAGTGTTTTCATGAGACATTTTCCTACAGGGTCCAAAACACCTTTCAAGCCAGTGTCAGCTGTTGAAGTGTTCAGCAGTGGGTCTGCTCTGAGGCTGTTTCTGACATTGCTCTGAAAGAAGAGTAAAAGCTAGCAAGACTCTAATGCTAATATCTTGTAAAGTAGTCATTTTCTCTAGGTTTTTTTTTTCTAGCCAACTTAGGTTTCTGTGCTAGAGAAACTCGTGTAATCTGCGTGTCTTGGATATTAATGCCCTTTCTCAATTTATCAAATGAACTGAAAGACACAAGCCACCATCTTACTGTATACATTTGTAATCAGGTAATGTGGGGAAGACTGCAGTTCTGAGAATTCTTTCAAATGCAGGAATCTGGAGGGCTCCTTACCTAGCTGACTAAAGCAAGATTCATAAATGTCAGACATAGGTGGTGATTTGAAGACTAGAGGAATGTAAATGCATCCTGTCCCTCAGTAAGAATGCTGTGGGCGGCAAGAAGAGACAAAAATCATCCTGTGACCTTGTCCTAACACTCCTATTTTTTTCCTGCATGTTAAGCAGAGGTTTTCAGTGGGCTGCTGGTATCCAGCTGAGTAGTTGGCTAATTGGGCTCTAGTGCTGCCTGTCTTGGCGTCCTGTCAGCTCTGAATTCCTGCTGCCCAGCCATCCTTGCTGCTGCAGGAGTGCTTCACAGTCCCCTCGTGCCCTGACAACAGAAGCAGCCTAGAGAGCAAGTACTCAGTTTTTGAACAGCTGTGGTTGAATTGATGCATGTCTGTCATTTCACTAGTTTTCTCCTCCATGCTGAGTTAAAAAATACAAACATCAGCTCTCATCTGTGGCTGAGATATGAGTGAACATCCCTGAAAGGTAAAGTTAATTTGAATTCTTAGGCGAAAATGCAGAGGGGCTTCCTCTGACTCAGCTGCTGCCTCCTTGCAGAAACTCCCTCTGTCATTGCTGTCACTGCTTCTGCGTGGGGCTGCTGAGAGATGAGACAGCTGTTAATGCTTTGCTAAGAGAGGGTGCCTTGTGTCTTGTCATAATCTGTGGCTCTTTACAGCTTTCTGTGGAGGAAAAGCTGCCCTTTGGCCAAGGAGACTGGGGGATTATTGTTGTGTAGTCTAGTTGTTCTGGTTTTTTTTAATTACCCATTTGCTGACCTTCCTCTTCTTTGTAAATTTTGAGAGATAATTAAGATCAGGACAGCTAATGAGCTGAGTGTGCACTAATTGCACCCTCTCAATTTTTTGCATACATTTGCAGACACCTCATTCTCTTGGAGAGTCCTCAATGCCTGCTGTCTTGGTCAAGTCAGTGGAAGACCTTTACACCTCCTTTATTTACTCCAGCCAACCAAATAAGCAAGATGATTTAGATCAGATAGAGAGTTTTTCCAGCAGGGCCCAGCTTTAGAAAGCTGTACATGCCACTGTTGGACTCCTGGCAGCACTCTTCATGCTGGGCCCCCTTGAACAGATCCATCAGTCAAAACTGACTGACAGAAAGCTGAGCAGTCTGTTACTGTGCTGTGAGTTGTGCAGCCCCTCTTGGGTATCCTAAGGCTGGTGCTGCTGGAACAGATGGAAATGTTGGTGTTTCTGTGGGCTGGAGATGCCACCGTAATAAAGAGTTGGATGCAGTGTATTGGGTTGACCTTTGTGCAGCAAAATGGATTTCTTATTGTTTAATGGGAACAAATGAATTGAGGGTTAGTTCTCTCAGTATTGGGTTTTGTTCTCTTTTCTAGACTTACTGCTGCTTGTGTGCAAAAGCATTTGTTTCTCCACTCCAGTGTTCATTTCATACTGAGTCTCCCAGTCTCTTAGCCATAAGGAACTGAAGCATTTTGTGTTTGTCTTCCATCTTCCAAATGATGGAAGAACTTACAACACCCATACAAGAGTTGCTCGATTTACAATGTGGATTAAGTGCCAAAGGCAATGGCTGTTTATGCCTTGGAACTTTCTAGAGTTCCCTAAACAAAACCTCCTGAATGCACATCTGATTTCCCACCTCTGGGGAAGTGGAGGTGCAGCAGCAGGAGGAGGGGCAGAGGCCTGCTTGCATTATACCATGTCAGACTCATCAAATAGGTGTGCAGAAACAAGTCTCCTTTCCATAGCCTGATGAGATGCAGGCAAAAAGGATTTCAGTCTGAACTGGAGCTCTTGGATTTGCCTGTGTAGATTTGATCTTTCTTTTCTGTGTTCCTCTTCAAGCAGATGAAGAAAACACGAAGACCAGGACCTTCCCGGGAGTCTCATGGTTGGCCTCTGCGCTGCTCTGGGCTCTGTGACCAAGGGTCACCTCAGGAACTGTGTGTCCCTCCTGCCCTGCTCTCTGCAGTGTTGGCAGCTGCATGATTGGCCACTTCCCATGCCTAATCCCAGTGACTGTGCAGCCTGAGAAGGAAGGTGTGATAAGAGGGGAGAAGCTGGAGCTGCTGCCAAGGAAGGCTGTCTGGAGCAGCACAGGCCCTCTGTATGACCATGCTGTCAGGGTTTTTGTTTGGTTTTTTTTTTTGTTTTGTTTTTTTGGGTTTTTTTGTTTTTTTACTAGAAACGTTTAATCCCTTGAAAAAACCTGGAGTGTGCTGTCTCAGGTGTGCCCAGCACGTGTGATAAATGTTACTTTTACTTTCAGGAAAATAGTTTGGTTTTGTTGTACTGACGGTGTACCGAGTTACTGCTCTTTAATATAATGGTTCAGGAGAACATCCAAGTGTCACATTGTGTTATGTATCCTTTAAGTTTAGGAGAGGGAAACTGGCTGCCCATCCCTCCCTCCTTCAGTGCATGAGCTGTTTTGACATTATGTGGGGATGTGGTTTTGGTTTTTAACACAGTGGCTGCTCTGCACACTCCTTGCTGTGAGGAGAGCCGAAGAAACCTCCTTCCCCAAGAAGATGATGCTGTGATTTGTTGGATGTTGTGTGTACAGAGTGTCAGGAATCTCATCTTAAAGACATGGAATAAAATCTGTAAGGAATCCAGTGAGAGAGAGCCTGAAGCTTGACCATGTTTGTGTAGCTGCCTGCCTGTGGCAAGTGATCTTAATGCAGAGAAAAGCTGTGAAAACAGCAGAGCCCTGGTTAGGAATGCTGGCATCCAGCTGCTTTTCTGGTACCTGGAGTGTTCCTCACATCCCCAGGGGCTTCAAGGGCCATTCTGTGCCCAGCTGCAACCCTACCAGAGGTATCTTCCTCTGCAACACCAAGAAAAGCTGAATTATACTAGCAGTAATACTGGAATGGGTAAAAGCCCAGCATAAGACATTTGTGGTTTGGACTAATTGATCTTTAAAGCTCTCTTCCAACCCAAACTGTTGTATTATTCATTCACTTTTTTTATTATGATTATTATTATTTCAGTATTTAAGGGTGGTTTGGGATGTGAAACAGCTAAAATCCAAAGATCTGTTGCTGGTTATAAAGCAGCTGCTGGGAAAGCTAATGAAGGAGATGGAAGGAGAACGCTCAGGAGCAGGGGCTGCCCAACACTGTGGGGAAGTTCAGAGGTTTCCTGACTTCTCTGGTGCCACGTTTGGCTTGGGCCACTCACTGCACATTTTTGTCATCCATCACTGTAACAGAGCTGAGCTTGCTCAGAGCTCCCCCTCTGCAGCAGAAGCCCTCTTGGTTTCAGGGAGGTGACAGCTGGCGCCAGGGTGGGGTGTCCTGAGGAGACCCCAGCTCCTCTTTGCCGGCTCCCTGGGCTGCAGCAGGAGGCTGCGCTTGGAGGAGCTGTCAGCATGGCCCTGCCGCTGCTGGCTCGCTGCTAGGTGGCAGCCGAGGCCAGCGCTCAGCAGCTCAGCCCCCTGCAGCCTCAGACTCTCCTCTGGGGCCCTGAGGGGCGAGAGAGGTGAGGGGCTGAAGCACATGCTGCTCCGGGGGGCATCCTGCCCCGTGCCCAGCAGGAGCTGCCTCTGTCCCGCGCCCTGCCTGGCGTGCAGCAGCCCCCAGGCTGCCTGGCCATGGAACTGGGAGCTTTGGGGCTGGGTCCCACTGCTGTTCCAGGACCCTGGGAATGGGGAGAGGCCATGGGGTCTGGAAGGTGCTGTGTGGACACTGGGAGCTTACCTGTGTGCAGAAAGGGAGCAAAAAAATTGTGGGAGGGAGCCAGCAAGTGTTAAACAGTATCCCTGTGATTTGGGAACTCCCAAAGCTACCAGTTTGGGTATGGAGGGAGCATATTCTGGGCACATTAGCCTTTTTGCACCCTGGGTACCTGCTGAAGGTGGGCTACAGGGCCTTGCTGCTCTTCCATGTACCTTTCCTCATGCTGACCTGATCAGGATTTTTTTTTTTTTTTTTTTTTTTTTTTTTGTGGTTTTGCCATTCACATGTTCTCTGCAAGTGCTTGGTTAGTTTCCCATGCACTTTCAGTCAAGATAAAAGGTGAAGAAGTGAACCTTAATCCTGAGCCTGGACCCCCCCCCCCAGCACCTGAGGGACAGAAAACCCACCTGGAGCTGCTCCCCTGCTCCAAGGTGATCTGAGCTGCTCTTCCCAGCATTTCCCTTCCCAGAGTAGTTCAGCTCACATTCCTCACGCCCAGCAGGTCCCTGTTTGTACATTTGTTGCCTAAGGCAGTGGAAAAAAGAGAAAGATGCCTCAGGGACTGGGAAGTGATGCTGCATTCATGTCCTTGCTCTTGGGCATTGCTGTGTGCCAGGTGGTGGGGAAGGAGGGGCAGCTCTGGGATAAATCTTGTCAATTTTATGGGAACACAGCCCCACAGAGGTGTCTGATGGAAGGAGGAGGGTGCTCTGCTGTCCAACAACCCTGTCCCTGCAGGTGTCATGTCCCTCATCCCCCCTCCTCCTCTTTGTGGAGCATCTCCATGGGGCCCTGGGGAGCCCACTGTGGATGCCCCTCATCCCAGGGCGTGCATGCAGAGAGCTCCTGCTCCTCCACAGGATCTTGGAGTGGAGCTGCTGTCCCCTCCCCTGCCCCTGGTTTCCCCCTTCCCCACAGCTGTGGGGCAGCCGTGCTGCCAGCAGAGGTGATCGACTCGGAGTCCCCGGGGACAGGACCAAAATGTTTAGAGGAAATTAAAAATTGAAAAGCAGCGTAGCTGTGCAGCTCTCCCTAAAAGCTGGGGTTAAGCAAAACACCAGCAAGGTGTGGGCTCCGGGGATTTGCTAATGGACTCGGGGACGGGAGGGCTCTGGGCTCGGCCCGGGCAGGTGGATGGAGCTGGGGCAGGGGGCTCTTCCCTGCTGGCCTGGTGGGAAGCAGGGGCTGGAAAGGTGGTGTCCCTGTGCCTGGGGCCACGCACTGAGAGCAGAGCCACACCGAGACCACCTCCAGAAGGACCCGGGTACCCCCGGCGTGGGGCGGGTCTGGGGAGGGTGAGGAGCGGTGCTCCCGGCAGGGATTTTGGTTTGGGGGATGTGTTTATGGAAGAGTTTCTCCTGGCTGCGGCGGTAATCGGTACTTTGGTTTTAAACGGGATGTCAGGAAGGATTTGGCTGGGGAGGAGGATGGGAAGTGACAGCTCGCTTTGGATGAGCAGTGCTGCAGAGGTGGCCAAACACCTCCCTCCCTCCCTCCGTCCCTCCCTCCCGGCGCTGCCGCCGGGCAGGAGCGGAGCTCGGGGTTCCCAGGCTGCGCTCCGGGGACACGGCTGCTCCTGGGCTGGCCCTGCGGTGGCCGCTGTGGCTCTGCCATCTCAGCGAGGGTGACATTTTCCAGATCGATGCCTCAGCCTGTCTCTCCCCACCCCTCTGCACTTTTGAGTCAAGCCATGCTTTACAACGTGGGGTTCAGTTTGAGAGAATCATTTGGGCTTGAAAACCAAAATTGAGTGGTTCTGACCCTAAAAACGTTTGTGGTTTTATTTTTAGATGGGGTTTTTTGAGATGGAAATTGAATCTTTTCCTTGTTTGGGGAGGATAAGAGTGCATTCAACCCTGCATCAGATTGTTTCACTTGACCCACGACTAAATGCTTTTCTTTCCTCTGACCTGGAAGGCTTTCTTTTTCTTTCCATTTGGCAAGAAAAAGGGAAAAGCCAAATCTTGGTACAGGTCACTGCAAAATAAGGTCTGGAGCTGGAGCTTTTCAGCTTGAGCGCTGTGCCAAGACCCATCAGCTCTTCCTGATGGTCCCAGGGGTGGCTCCCTTTTTCTTGCAGTAAAAAGTCCTGGGTTTGCCTTGCATTTTGCTGGGTGGAAATTACTACCTGGCAGGAGAGCAGCCTCTGGCTGCTGGGTTTTGGATGAGCAGAGATGGGGACAGTGCTTGTGCCTTGCTGGCCTTCTGGAGGACATCCCTGGGATGGCTCATGCAAGCTGGCCAGCACTGCACCTCTGCAAAGGCTGCTTGGGTGGCTTCGGGGGAAATGCCGAGACATTCCCGCTGGGGGGAGGGGATGTGTGGGGCAGCAATGCAGCTGAAGCATCCCTCCGGTGGGAAATGGTGCCTTTTGGTTGAACCAGGGCTGGGATTTGGTGCTGGCTGCAAGGATCTGTGCAGGCCCTGTCCCACAGAAATGGGCTGTGGGTGTCCTCCTGAGCCCCCCTTGCATCCAGGTGAGTCCTCCCGTCTTGCACCCAGCTGCTCCCGAGTCCTTTCCAGTGTCAGGGGCGCCGCTCCAGGCGCAGCACTCAGAGGAGAGGGAGAAGGGCGGGAGCTCCTTGTGGACGCTGTGGAATGCCTTGCCCTCGCAGGCAGCAAGAAGGGGGGCAGATGGCGCGGGCTGTCCTGCATCCAAAGTTTAGGGCCAGTTGGAATTGGGACTGCTGCTGGTGAAACCCTTTCCCGGTGCTGCTGCAGGAGAGGAGGATTGGCTCCTTCCTACTGACAGTGAGTGGGCAGGGCAAGCGAAGAGGGCTTGGGACGGAGGAGGCTCCCCCCGGCCCCTGCTGCCCTCACCCTTCGGAGCGGGCTCCTCGTCCCCTCCCCGCCGCCGGGAGGTTTCTCTTCTGATTCAGCTCTTCCAGGGCAGAAGCTGATTGCAGAGGGGTTGCGATCTCACTTGCGCTTTTAATCCCACTGCTGTCAAGCTCCATTAGGAGGTTTGGCTTCATCTCGCTACCTCTGGGGCCGGGCCGCCGTTTGCCCAGCCTGAAATGAGGACAAGTCTGGGCTACGCTGGAGCGAGCAGGGGCCGGGGAGGCAGGGATGCTTCAGGGGCCGTGGCTGCCCCCACAGCTCTCCCCAGCACTTCCAGACATTGGGAGGGGCTGCACGAAGTGTGGGACCACCTCGTTTCGGTGGCCCGGCCGCTTGGGGAGCTGGGATGGCGGCCAGAGGCGCTCCCCGGGCACCGGAGGCGCTCGGAAAGCTTTCGGCGCTGCAGCCTCAGCCCACGCCCTGCTCCAGCCGCCTTTGGGTGACCCGGGGCCGGGCTCCCCCCGCTCCTGCCGTACACGTGTGGCCGCGGCCGGGCTGCGTGCGGGGCCGGGCATCCCTCCCCTGCTGCGGCATGCGGCTCCTCGGCGGGAGCCGGCGCAGGGGCTGCGGGAGGGGGAGCGAACGGGCCGGAAAAGGTCTGAGCGGCCTTCCCAGCTCACAAACCGGGCTGCACGGCTCGGCAGTGCGAGGGGAAGGCGCCGTCGCTCATCCCTGTCCTGGCCACCGATGTCCCAGGAGGAGCTCCCTGGATTTCCAGGCCCGTGTGCTGCAGGGGGGGCTGCCCTAGGACCAGGCTGGCTCTCGGCATTGCTCTCCTGGGCTTGTTCACAGCAGTTTCGAAGCTCTGTCTGCCCGTGTGCTTGCAGCTACCTGGGGAGGAGCTGGTACATGACAAGAAGATGAGGAAGGGCAGGGCAGGTGGAATACAGAGAGCCAGAGCCCTGCAGGCTCCTGGGGGCTGACTCGGGGGTCATTGGGGTAAGGTCTCCATCTTCCCTGATCTCCCTCTCACCTATGCCAAAGGAGAGGAGAGCCAGGCTTGTCTGCCCACGGCCAGGAGCAGCCAGTGCCAGGCTTTGGGCAGGCACTGCTGTCTTGATTATGGCCAGAGTGTGACTTTGAAAGGCTCCTGTGCAGCCAGGAGGGTTGGAGAGGGCTCTGCTCCCTAAAGAGGGGAGAAAACCTTCCAGTGGAGGGCTTAGCCCAGCCCTGTGCAGGGGCTTAGAGGGTGCTGGTTTGGGTTGGGGTAGCACCACTGCACCCCTTGCTCCCCCCTGATGCCTCCTGAAGCTTGCCAGTACATGAGCCTGACTTCTTCCCTGTGTGTCTGCCCCGTGCTGCCCTGGCCCCTGGGTGATTCCTGGGAGGATGCTCCAACCAAACCACAGAGCTTGTGCTACCATGAGCCCAGAGGGGTGGTTGGTCTCTGCGTGGTAAGGTCACCCTTGGCTGCAAGGAGTTAATTTTCTGCTCTGTCTGTCCTTCCTCAGCTAAGGAATCGCCCAAACTCCCTCTTTGGGGCTGGGATGGGCTTTTCCCTGTGCCTGCTGCTGGCCCTGCTTGGAGCCACATGAACCACAAATCCCACTGGGCATGTTTTCCCTTCCAAGCCAGTGCTGTGGCTGTGCCCACAGTGATTGATGGGCCTCTGCCAAGACAAGCAGGGCTGTGGCTTGGCAGGCACAGAGACCCCTCAGCAATCGATGCACCAAGGAAATCCCTGGCTCTTGTGAGAGCTGTCCAGCATCACCTCCCTGCAGCCCATCTCCCCTAAGCAGGGGAGCACTGGAGCAGGGTAAAACCTCCTTGCTGAGGGAGAGCCCCAGGCTGCTCACAGGGTGGGGCATTTCCTTCCTGGAGCCAGGAAAAGCAGATCCATCAAATATTTAGGCTTCAAGTTTGTGGGTGGGCTAAAGGAAAGCTGTCTCTCAAGCCAGAGCTGTATCCACTAGTGATGGAAATGGCATCAGCACTTTCCCCATGGGATCCCTGTGCTGGCTGGGAAAAACCCTGCCTCCTCACCTGTGCTGGGCAAGGAGGGTGAAAATCAGCAAGGTTTTTTAATTTAAACAAGTTTTCTACGGGCACCACCGTTCCCGTAGCTCTCCCGGTGGATACAGTTGGTGGTGCTGTCCCCTCCCACTTTTTCATCCCAAACTTGCCCCGACCCCGTGTGAGGGAGCCTGTTCCCTTTGTGTGGCTCACTCTGTGTCTCCTGGGGAGGATGAACCTGGAGGGATGTGTTTACTCAGCTCAGGGCAAACATCCCAGTTTGAGACTGAACAGTCCAAAATGTAATACAGGATATTTTCCACACCTGAACTATCTCAAGGTAAGGTAAAGTGCCCCCTTAGCTCCTGGCAGGGTCTAGGAGCACACGGGTAAAGTACCCTATGGGCTACCCAGATTTGGCCTCCACAGCTTTAAATCCTGTGGCTTGAACCCCCTGGACTTTTGAGCTTCTTCCCATGCCCCTGGGATGGGGAGGCTGAGCCAGCTGAAGAAGGTAAGCAGCTCTTGCTCCCAGGCTGATGCTCTGGGAGTGCAAGGGGTTAAAAACTACCCTGCTGCCTAATCACAGCCCAAAGCTGTAAACCCCTACCCCGGGGGAACACCATTGCAGCTCTGGATGTAAAATACTCAAGCCTGAGCTCTAATGATATTTATCTTTGGGAAGGGGAAAGCATAACTCCTGGCTAACGACATTAGCCTGGGCTCGTTCTGTCTCTCCCCCAGCGCAGAGGGAGGGGCAGCCCTGTGTGTCCCCGGGCGGTGTGCACAGCCCTGCCCCTCGACACCCGGGCTGCAGTTCCTGGATAGTTGTAGTGATGGAGAAAGATTCTCTTTTGGGCAGTGCACCCTCCCTTGACCAGCTCCTGGGGGAAAACAACCATCTGCCCCACTCAGTGGGCGTGCAGCTGCCACAGCGCAGCTCTCCCCCAGCCCATTGGGATGGTGGGTCTCTGTAGTCCCCAAAGCACTTCAGGTTTGGGGGGGAGTGCAGCTGCACAGAGTTCCTCCTGTGACACTGGTGCCTGGCTATGTGTGATCCCTGGCTTGCAGGATGGGCACATCCCTCAGGTAGTGGAGATGTTGGGGCTGCTGGGCAGCTCCTGCTGAATATTCCCGGTGTGGCTGGGCTCGTTTTCCTGTGTTGTACCACGACTAATGAATGCACATCTGGCATGGGAAATGTGCTGTGCAGGGGGAAGCCGTGCATTAGCTCCCCTGAGCTCTCCCCAGGGAGCAGGCAGGCTTGGGAGGCTGTGGCCGTATGCTCCTGGATGGGGATGAGATGGATGAAGGTCCAGTGAGGGGTGAGGGTGTCACAGGATTGTGCTGAGCCACTGTAACCTATGCATGCACTCAGCCCCCAACCAGAGACACACAGACACGCTCTGGCTGACTCCTGAGGACCTTTCCAGGTGCTAATCCCCCATTTTCAGCCCAGAAGCCCTGCTGTTGAGTGCACAAGGCAACTTGAGAGCCTGTAACCTGTGAGGAGCATGCTAGATGCAGGTGAGGACAGAATTTGGCACTGTCAGGCTTTTTCTGATTGATACAGCAGCCTTGAGCTCGGCTAAAATGAAAATAAAAGCAAGATGCAGCACAGAACGAAATAAATTCTCCTGCCAGCAGCTGCTCAGCTCCTGAGCATCCTCCAGCATCAGCGTTTTGGGCTGGTGGAAATGCTGGCCTGATCAGGAAGGGAATGATTGATATGCTGGAGTGCAGGGCGTGAGGTGTACCAAGGCAAGGGAGCGGGGCTCTGCAGCAGGCCTGGGGCTCTGTGCACACACCTGGGCATCTCGTGGGGTTTGCATGTGCAGATGTTGTGGAGGAAGCACCTAAACTAAGGACTCACTGAGTTATTTACCTGATTGTTCATCCTCATGAATAAGGGTGTGAAGTATCATTATGGAAAGAGAAGTCTGGGGGCTTAGATTTTTTTACAACGTAGAAAAATCCAGAAGGAACCAAAAGTATTTTATGGTTGTTTGTTTTTTTTTTTTTTTTTTAGCTAGTCAGTGAAATCCTTTCCAGCATGGGAAAGAAGGGATTTTATAAAACCCACAAGAACTTCCCGTGCTGATACTGGATTAGCTGCAACACTTCCAAGCTTTAAAGTCAATTGTATGTGTGGCTGCTGCAACATCTGAGGGTTGCAGTGGGTGAGATTCTGGCAGGCTCATGATCCCTCTCCTGCCAGGGTACCTGTGTTCCTGGGGCCTGGGCACGCTGGGCTGTTTGTGGTGCCCTGGCAGCAGCTGATCCCCATATGCCAACAAGGCAGGAGGCTTTGCAGGTGCCTTGTGTTGCTCTTGCCCCAAAACAAACTGAAATAAGAACTTGACAAGTATTTTGTATCAAACCACAGCTTGATTTGCCAGTAGTGCTAACCTCAAACACTCCAAACATGCCAGCTGAGCCTCCCAAACCGTGTGTTTTATTTAAAACCACATCGACCGAAAACAAAAACTTCGGCTTTAATTTTCTTCCCTGTCGTGGAGCATCTGGAGCTCCTGTTCCTGAGCTTTTCCCAGCCTCCACAAACGGGGAATCCCACCTTCTCTGTTCTCTTTGGTCACCCATGCATTGCTTTAAAAAATAATGAAACAACAATGGGAAAGACAGCTCGAGGGGGAAAAAAAATGAGACCAGCACTGGAATCAGGCGAGCCGATAACCTGCTCGCTGGAGCGATGCCGCTTCACATTGGCTTTGTCGTGGTCTCCTGCAGCGCCTGCCTGCTTTGGGCCAGAGCCACGGGGCTGATGGAGGAGCAGCATCTGGATCTGGGCAATCTCAGCTCCGTGGGAGCCAAGTGACCCCTTAATCCCAAAGAAACTCTTCCCGTGTCCATCCATGGAAACGGAAAATGTCAGTTCCTGAATTAGCTGTAATCATGCCTCCCGTGGCCCTGGCAGCGCTTGCTGAGGGGAGAAGTGGCTCTCCCTGCATCCTGGGCTGTCATCACCTCCTCGCATCCTGCCCGGAGCAGCCCAGGAAATGACTTTGTCACTTTTCCTGGCCTCCTCCTCTGTGCTCGCCCGGACGCCTCTGATTCCCGTCCCTCCGGCAGCTCTGAAGCCCGGCTCCAACGCATCCCTACCACCCCGCGCAGGAATGCTCGGCGCGCCCGCTCTCCGCGCTCGGCGCTTCTATTTGCCAGCCCTCTGATGTGCTGGAGCGGATGATGTGGATTCCCGTGCCGGCAGGGGAATAGGGAGGCTGTCCCTGGCCGGGCTGAGTGCAGGTGTTGGTGCGTGCCACGCAGCCACTCATCCCGCAGCAGCTCTTTATCCCGCAGCCAGCAGGCGCTTGGATCCTGCAGCACAGAGGGTGAGTGCTGTGGCAGGATCCACTTATCTCTCCTTTGCATTTCATAATTCATCCTGCCCTTTTGCTAAAGGCGCAGAGCCATTTGCATCCCAACGAGCGTTTATTTCCTCCCGGCTCAGCTCTGCTGCTGGATCCCGGGGAGGAATCAGCGCCTCGGGCTCCTGGCACGGGCAGCCAGCAGCTGCAAGGGCTGGGCTGCAAGAACGGGGAGAGCAATCCGTGCCCCACGGGATGCCCTGACGGACGGCAAGGTGACGGAGGAGAAGGTGAGTGGTGTTTTTGCCCAGCTTTATAGCTTGCTCTGCAGGGCGGAAAAGTATCGCTGGTGTCTTGTCCTTGGAAACTGAAGCACAGGAGAGTTTGCCTGCCTTGCCGTAGCAGAGGTTCTGCATCGATCCCACCAGGCTGCACTGCCTTGCCATGGCTTTTGTGCCCTGTTGAGGCCAAAATCAGAGAGAAACAGGCGAACACACGTTCTCCTGGCACAGTAATCCTCCCAACTCGCAGCCGTCAGCTCGTGGTGCCAGGCACGAGATTCAATTATCTTCATCAGCTCCAGCAGTGAGCAGCTCTCTGCTTCCAAAGGCAATGCCAACTGCAAGCTCTACCTTCTCCAGCTTAAACTCTTGCTTTGGAGCTGCGAAGCTTCCCAGCAGCTGGAAACTCTTACTGGGGACAACACCTTTTATGTGTGTGTGGCTTCCCAGTGCCAGCATGGGCTTGGGGCACACGGCAATGGGCCGAGCCGGCAGCAGAGGCAGCAGTGGCTCTGGGCTGACCCTGGGGAGCCAGTGCCTGCTAAGAGAGATGTTTTACAGGGAGCCATGGGAGGGGGGGGTCTTTCTGTCTGAGAAACGGTGGGCGGGCTCGGCACCTCCACCCTGGGCCCGGCTCATCCCTGTGGCAGCGACGTGGGATGGGTTTCTCTCCTGGCTGTTTGCAGAGGCAGAGGAGCTCGAGTAGCTGGGACGCGGGGAATGGAACGAGCCAGGGCCTCCGGACACCCAGCCCGCAGCCCTGCTGACACCAGGAGACTCTGTTAGGGATGGGGGTGCTCGAGGGACTGCAAGAGTGACTTTGGGGTGCCTGGGGTGCTGCAGGACCTTGGCACAGGGGTGTTGCAGGTTTGACAGTGACTGGGGTGCTGCAGGGCTTGGCTTTGGGGGTAGCCCGAAGGTGCCCAAGAGTTCGGGGGTGCTGCCAGTGTGCGCTCCCCCGGGAGAGGACTAGCCTTTGTGTGTGTTGAGTGGGTGTCCCCCCTCTTTCCCCTACCGTGGGGCCGGGGGCGGTGCTGGGGGCGGCAGCTCCGGCCCCGGCAAACTCCTCCCCCGCGGCCGGACCCGCCTGGGCGCTGCCGCTCCAGCGCTCCGGTGATTATTCTTCTTCCTATTATTTATTATTCCCGCTGTTATTGCTCTTGCCCTCCTCCTCTTCCTCCGGCCCTCCCCCGCGCTCCCGGCCCGCCCCCGCCCCAGCCGCCGCCGCCGCGCTCCGGACTCGCCGCCGCCGCTCCTGCCCGGCCCGGGCGCCCAGGTAGGGCTCGGGCACCCCGCCGCCCTCCTCCCCCGCTCCGCTGCTCTCCGGGGCCGTCGGGGCCAGGGAAAGGCTCTGGCAGGGATTGGGGATGCGATGGGAAGGGGGAAACCCGAGTGGTGCTCGAGTGGTGGGGGCGCCCAGCACAACGGGCTGGGGATGCTCGGGTGGGATGTTCCCAGCATCATCCCGCTCCCAGTATCATCCCGCTCCCAGCATCATCCTGCTCCCTGCATCCCGGGCTTGTGCCGAGTCCCTGCACCACAGCTTCGTCTGGGCGAAGCTCCGGGGCTGTGGCGCCCTCCAGGATCCTGACTCGTTTCCTCAGGGCTGTGTGGTCTGACTTAGCGCTGTGCTGGGTTGGTTCAGTCCCCGTGAACTCTGATGGCAGCTCGGGTGGGTAGGACAGAGTTCTGCCGTCTCTAAACCTACTTCTTTGCAGCCACTTGAAGTTTTGGAAGTCTCAAGCCAGGGGTTTAGCTCCTGCTCCCTCTCCTGGGGCCCAAAGCTTTGCCATTCATCAAGGACATGTCAGCCCATCAAATCCCCATCCTCACCACCAAACCTCTCCACGGAAATGGTGGCTGCCTTTGCTGAAGTGGAGGAAATCAAATCCTTTTGTTTATTCCGAAGGATCTCTGTTTTATCTCTCACTGGGCTGCAGTAATTAAAGGAGACCTGTGCTTGAGCTATTTGCCTGCCTTTTGTTTTCTCTTAAGGTTATCCTGGAGGATTTTATTCCCTCCAAAAGGGCATGTGGAAACATTTAGTGTTTTCAGCTGTATTTCATTTGTGTACTATTGATTGTCTCTCC
Source organism: Cettia cetti (assembly GCA_013401135.1). Classification (NCBI taxonomy): domain Eukaryota; kingdom Metazoa; phylum Chordata; class Aves; order Passeriformes; family Sylviidae; genus Cettia; species Cettia cetti. The sequence continues at coordinate 34,903 of VZUI01006140.1, read as the reverse complement.
ACCAGAGAGATTTTCTAAGGGTGGTGGAATATTCCACCCTGACCGAGGCTTGTGTTTCTGGGGCTGGTTTTTTCCCCTTCCCCAGCTTTGCCCCTTGCTTGCCTAAGCTTCAGAATTCCCTGTGATGCTGTTTGAGGGATACTGTGTGTCCTGGGCCTGCTGGTTGGCATTCAGCGTTGTTCCTGCAGGGTCCAAGGGATTCTAACCTGGCCTTTGCCAGAGATTGGGAGAAAAGGCTTTTCCTAGGAAGGACTTCTTCACCTGTTGAAGATCCAAGAGGGGAGAGCATCAGTAGGCTGCCATTCTCGATGTGATGGTGAACATCAGATCAGTGAGCCTGATCCTATTCCCAGCCCCATCTCTGCTGGGATGTGAAATCCTCGTGCATCTCCTTCCAAAGTGCTGGATTTCAGCCTGGCTGGCCACAGGCCTGAGGACAGGCAGCTGCAGAGACCTGCTTAGGAGAGGCCAGCAGGGCTCCAGCCCAAAAGACCCTTTGCAGAGCGGAAATCAGGTGTGAAGGATTTTCCACTTGGCAAACCCTCCTCTGTGTAGAGATGCAGAGCATCCTCCAGCCATTTTGCACGGGGGATTTTGGGTGCATGGACTGACAGGAGAGCTGGGCAGCTGCGTGTGTCTGCTGGGAAGAGCTGGGATGGAGCCTTGAGCTGCTCCCAGCTGCTGCAGGATCACCCAAATTAGCCATGGGCACAAACAGGAACACAAGATACGCTCCTATTTCTGGGAGCTGCTTTGTGGCCATGCCTCAAATCCGATAGCCCCCAGGCAAGTGGCAAACAGAAATAAGGTCAGGCTGTGGTGTTCCCTTTGTTCCCTGCCCTGGCTGCCTCCACTTTCTCCCCCTCCATCCTCCATCCCTGCTGCCCCCTATCCCTCCTGGCATCTCTGCCCTCCTAACCTCCCCCGTGATGCTTTCCCACCAGGATGAAATATTTATCGCGGCTCTGTTACCCTTGTTTTCCTGAAAGCAAGTTTCACACTTCATTTGCAGACATTCAGAGGCTTCATGTTGGGTTTTCCCTCTCACTGGGCGCGTTGTGGCAGTGTGTGTGTGACCACCCCAGCCTGCCTGATGGGGCTGCGTGGGGTGGAGCATCCTGAGTGATGGATGAGTCTGTAGCCCTGCTGTCTGATAAATCAACGAGGGGGAAAAAAAGAAAAGGTCTGGAATCCAGCAGAGTTTAGCTCTGCAGGGCTGGCCTGCCCGTGCCCAGTTGCATTGTGCCTCCTTGCTTGGGCTGGAGTGCAGTGGGTGAAAGGAGTGGGAGTAGTCCTGTAAAGCAAGTGCAGGTGAGCTTTTCCTGTAGCTTTATGGAAAAGTCAGTCCTGGACCTGATCCTGGAATGACTCCACTTGGATTTACCACAAGCAGTGGGGTTTGGGTCAGGTGCTGTGCCCTGTGTTTGACCCCAGAGCAATGTGTGGCTCCAGCTTTCCCTGGTGTGTGCAGCTCTGGGGCTGTGGTCCAGGATCCCGATGGATGGGCAGCCCCTGACAGATGGATTCCTGGTGGCTTGGAAAGTCCCCACACCCTTGGGTGGCTGGGTAACCCCGTCCATTCCGTGGGGTGTCTGTTTCCAGGTGGGCTGTCCTCCCACAGCACACCGTTGTGGGTACTGTGGGTGTCTGAACTGCAGAGCAGGAAAGGGGACCCGTGGCTTTCCCATCCCTGCGTGGGGCAGCTTCCCAGGAGGAGAGAACCTCAGGTCGATGCCAGTGGATTCCCTCTGGGGAGAAGGGCAGGAGCGGCTCCCCAGTGTGTGTCCTGAGGATGGGGACCTCTGGGAGTCAAAGTGGCTGTAAGCTCCTGTTCCCATGGGTGGCGTGGCTGTCACTGGGTCTGCATCCCACCGGGAAGGATGAGGCACGTGAGCTCCTTGTGGGTGGTGTCAGTAGCAAGGGTTTCCCTGGATCACCAGTGGTGGGCTTTGGGCTGGTTCCCCTCAGGCTGGCTGGTTTTTAGCATGGCCACTTTGTGGGGATGGGAGGAGCAGCTCATCCCTGGGTCACGTCCACCCCTCTGCCTTTGGTGGCTCCCCTGCAGATCCCACCCTGCTCCTGCCATGGGCTCCTTGGAAGCCCAGGAGGAAGTTACAAACACTTGTGTCCCCCAGGCCAGGAAATGGTCACCCACAGGCCCTGGAGATGGGCATCCAAGCTCTGGGCCAGTCACGTCTCCTCCCTGGAGCTCAGGGATGAGCAGCTGGTGGCAGCTGCCACGTCAGGCAGACAGAGGCAAATGAAGAGAAGATCAGAGAGTTTTCTGGGTTGTTTTTGGATCCCGATCACAAAGCCACACTTCCAGAGCCAGCAGCTGGCCCTGATGTCTGGCCCCGCCAAAAAGAGACAGTCTGTCTGCCTTGTGCTTTCGGGGAGGCTCCGAGAGCCCTCCTGACTGTAGTACTGGTGCACGTGGGAGGCTTCTCTCTCTGTGTTGCTGCCTGAATGCAATTAGGCTTTAATGAGTCATTAAAATAAATCTCTGTTTCTACTCCAAGCGAACATGCCGGGGGGATGCTGGCAGTCGGAGCAGCAGGTCTTGCATCGTGCAGAGGAAGAGCCTGCCCTTCCCTGTGCCCTCCTCCCCGGGGCTGGCACCCTCCATCTCCCTTTCCCTTGGGAAAAAAGACATGTCCCAAGCACCATGCAGATCAGCAGCTGCTGTGAGAGCGGGATTAAACGATAACCAGCCCTAGAGTTGGGTTTTTTGTTGGAGGAGCTGTGATCTGGGGGGTTTCTCTGTCCCTGGTGCCAAAGGGCACCTGGCCAACTGGAAGTGGGCAGAGATGAACCTGGTTTGTTAGAGATGCCGATGGCCATGTCCTGTTTAACCCTTGCCTGGATCTGGAAGGCAGCTGGCCTACCAGGGGGAGATCTCAGCTGGCCCCATGGCTGATGGAGATGAATATGAGGCAGGCAGCAGAATGGGAAAGGGAAAGTGCAGTGAATCGCTGATAGGCATCTATATAGTTTTCCTACCGTACTGTAAATGGGATTTAAAGACCTCCTGAGCCAAGAAGGGTGGTGATGTCCCCTCACCCTACAGGCAGACACGCAAAGCTCATCTCCCTCCATTCCTCTTAACTGGTAAATAGTGCAATTACCCCTAATTATGTCTGTGCTAATTGAATCCCTCCACAGTGGCAGCCTAGCTGGCACACTTGCAGGCAGGAGGGCAGATGCTGGCAGGACACAGGGGGACATCCCCTGCATGTCCCTGAGGAGCAGCACCCTTCAGCCACCTGTCCCTGTTTCAGCCACCAGTCCCTAGGCTGCGGGAGGGCAGGGGTTAAACCCAGGGGGCGAGGCAGAGAATTTATTTTGTGCTTTATTTTAGCAAGCCACGTAAATTGGGTGAGGAGGCGGCACAAGGGACCCGCCCCGGTGTGCCGTGCCAGCGGGACTGCAGCTGATGGGATTACAGAGGCTCCAGCCTCTTCCAGAGCTTCTCCCCTGGGCTTTGCTTTCGGGAGCAGAGCTTGCTGCTACACGGAAAGGTTTTGCACAACTCGTGTTTCATGTGTCAGGCTGGGAGGAGCTGGGATAGGGCAGCAAGGACAGATCCCTGTGGGCACTGGGAAACCGGGGAAAGAATTTTCATGGGAGTGGTGGAAATGAGGTGGGAAGGGTGAGATGGCATCGATGTCCAGGGCAAGAAGGGTGACAATGAAGTGGTGCCTTGGAGGAGAAGCTCTCCTGGGGGTTGTTTCACAGAAAGCTGCTGAGAAATCGGCTTAATGAAAAAAATATTTGGAGGGAAACTCACTGCTTTGCTCGCCTGGATCTTGTTGGGGATGCTCTGAGGGGTTTCTCTAAACAATGCTTCTGGGATTGATCCTCCTCTGCCACTGTGTGCCCGGGATGAAGATGTGTTTGGTGTCACTGAGTCCTGGTGGAGTCTCCCACTGGAGATCAGAGCATGCACCTTCCTGTGGGGGAGGAGCAAGAAAATCAAACCAGGGAGAAGATTGTATATCCACAGAGTGTGTTTGCAGCCCCCAGGGAACGGAGGGATTCAGCTGAGGTCTTCGTGTCCTTGCCCTGACAGGAAGAGCCCACAGGTGGGACAAGTTGAAGGCTTCATCTTGAAGCAATGAGAATGCTGGAGAGACCTGCCCAGGGCTGGGAATGAACAGTGGAGCACCCTTGACAGGAGGCTGGCTCCATCCCACTGCTGGGGCGAGTTCTGGCTGATGCTGGGGAATACCTGTGCTGTGCTGGTGCCTTGCCACGGGGTTAAATCAGTCGTGGGATACCCACAGCAGCGCAAGGTGCAAACACCAGGGTGGAATCAGGGTGGAAGCAAATAACCTTTCCTGCTCCTTTCCCATCTCACAAGGATCCTTGTCTTTTGCTGGATGTTTTAAGTACCCATTGTGACAGGGGTGCAAGTAAGATCCAAGGCCTTGCTCTCCGGGTCTGTGTCCTGCAGGATCCCAGAAGAGCAGGATCCAGCCTGGGCTCTGGCTCTTCTCAGGCCGTGGCCATAGGTAAGGTCCCAAGCTTTTAGCACAAGTGTGTGGGAAAATTCTCCAGCTTTTTGGCAAGGGTCAGCCTCAGCTGGGACACACCCAGCGTCCTGGCTCGCTCCCCTCCGGGCTGCTGCGGCTGCTCCTCAGGGGGCGTGTGGCTGCTGGCAGGGACGGCGCCTGCAGCAGGGATGCTGGCCAGGTGCTGGCCGGCTCCGGAGCGCCCGTGGGGATCTGACGTGCAGGATAATCTCAAAAGCCTTTCTCTGTGTGACTTGGCTTCGTGCCGCCGGTTTTGTTCCTGGTTATTTTGGGAGCACGGTGGAGCGGCTCCCCGGCACACGTCGGGGCTTTTGCCAGGAGCTGCCCCCGGAGGAGCCCTGGGCACGGCGGCGGGACACGAGCCGTGCGGATCGGGCCGAGGATATTCCCATCCCGCCTCCCGCTGTGGGCTGCCCAGGCCCGACACCTTCCCTGTGTGCGGGGCTCTCACACCCCTCCCGGGGCTGCGCCCACCCGCCCTGGCTCCCGGGAGGCGGCTGAGCAAACCCCGCGGGGAGGAGGCGTGCGGGGGCTGAGGAGGGAGCTGCCGTTCTCCCGCCCCGCAGTGAGGAGGAGCCGCAAACGGGATTGTGATTATACGGACTTGCCTTGATGCAGGTGTAGCCCTGGCTGAGCCCGCAGGGTTTGGGGGGGGGGGTGTTTTTGGGGACAGGGTGGGCTGGCAGTCCCTTCTGTGTCCCTGCAGCGTATCCGTGGCTGCGGTTAATCCAGGCAGGCAGGCGAGACGGGATCTGAATAGTCGCTTAAGGAGATAAAGGGCAGAGGAGGTGCCCAAGTAACGAGATCCCAGGATAATCCGTGCCTGAGACGGCCCAGCCCGCAAAGCTGCCCTTCCTCCAGAAGCTGAGAAGCGCTGGGAGGCCTCCCAGGGAGAGGAATGCAGATGTGCCGGCTGGTCCCAGGATGTGCCAGGGCTTCACACATCTGGACAGAGGTCAGAGGGGGATGCTTGGTCCTGTGTGGCTGTCAAGACAAAGTGCTGTTGGCAGGGAAGTCCTCCTGGGCTCCCACAGGGCAGGACGAGGCGCTCTGTGGGAGGCAGTGGACCTGGGTGGGCAAGAAGGTGGGCTTTGGTGGTTTTGGACGTCTTTTGGAAGGTGTGTTTGCAGTTTGAGGGCCAGGAGAAGGGCTCAGGAGTCAGGAGCAGGTTACAGCAGGAGTGCAGCCCTTCATGCCCACCTGGGAGCTGGAGTCTGGCTGGCAGCTTCCACCTTTGAAGGTGTTTGATTGTTTTTAATTGCGATTAATATCTTCTTTTTTCCACAAAGCTTTTGCAAGAAAAGAGCTGGTTTCACATCCTTGTTGCTATTTTGTCTTTCCCATCCCTGGGCTGGGAAGAGACAGTGGGGAGCCTGGGGGAGCTGGTCCAGGTGGTAGAGGGAAAGCAAAGGCAGACTTTGCAGCAGGACACAGAATTTTTGGTTTTGATGACTGACTGTGACTCACTGGAGCCTCAGCTGGGGGACAGTGTCACCTCTGCGACCTGGCTGCCCTTGTGATAGCTGTGAGCAGGGTGTTGGCTGCAGCAAAACTGCTGGGAAAACCCCACGTGGCTCAAGGCACCAAAGGCATCACAGCAGGAAAAAGCCTCGGGGAGGAAATGGGTCACAGGAAACACCCTTTCTGCTGGTGGAAAAACCTTGTTTGGAGTTCTCTGCAGCAGGCAGAAATAAATTTTCCCAACTGCTGCTGTGATTTCTGTCTGTAGAGGGTCCAGACTCTGGTACAACTCCAGCAGAACCAGCAGCAGCTTCAGCTGACTGGGCTTCACAGTGACCCAGGGGTTTGCCACCTGGGCAGGAAGCCTGGGGACGAGCACTGGGACCAGAGGGAGGCTACTGGGGACTGCCAGCTGCATCCCACATTGCCATTGCTCTGGGTAAAATTTCATTTGGCTCAGCTCGTTTGTGTGGTGGGGCGTCCTTGGCTCTGCTCCCCCGTGGCGTGGTTTGTCCCCTCACGCTTTGCAGCACACAGCAGCTGACATGCAGGGAGTTTGGGGACCCCAGCCTTGCCTGAGCACCCATCCTGCCCCATGCAGGGAGTTTGGGGACCCCAGCCTTGCCTGAGCACCCATCCTGCCCCATGCAGGGAGTTTGGGGACCCCAGCCTTGCCTGAGCACCCATCCTGCCCCATGCAGGGAGTTTGGGGACCCCAGCCTTGCCTGAGCACCCATCCTGCCCCATGCAGGGAGTTTGGGGACCCCAGCCTTGCCTGAGCACCCATCCTGCCCCGTGGCTGGGGGTTTGCAGCAGAGCTTTTCACGGGGCTGGCTCGGTGTGGGGCAGGTGGCAGCTGCCTGGGAGCTGCCCTGTTGTTTGCTGCCATAATCTGTTTTGCAAAGGCAGCCCCTGATGCTGGTTTTTTCCAATTAGGCCCTGGGAGATGACTCTGGTGAGGCAGCGGCCGGGCTAATTTACCAGGCAGACATTTCATTGAATTATCCCATGAGCTGCAGAGCAAAACCAGGAGAGCAGAGCCTGGCTTGGGGCAGGACTCATGGCAAGGTTGGGCATGATGCTCTTGGTGTGTAACCGTGCCCTGCCCCAGCCTAAACCTGCTCCCGAGTTCTGGGCTGAGTGTTTGACCCCTGTTGGGTGGCAGGGAGGAGCTCGAGGCTGCAGGGACGCCCAGGAGGGTCTCAGCTGGGCTGGGAGGGCTGGTGGCTGGCAAAGGCCTCCCCACCCACTGGCAAACCGTGCAAATCTGCTGTGGATATCACTGAAGGAGAATAAACACAGAAGCCTGAGATCCCACTCGTTCCCAGAGTCGCTTTTCAGGCCGTAACTTTGTGCCATGAGGCAACATCAATTAAAGAAAATGTATCAATTCTGATTTTATTCAAATGATCTGTGTGCCAGAGGGTCCCTGCAGCCACCCTTGGGTTGTTGCCTCTCCTGAGCCACCCAGGAGCAGGTGAGCAGTGCATCTGCTCCACCTGGGATATTTAAATATTTAAACAACTCTCAACTCCCTTTTTAAGCCAGAAGGAGAAATGGGATGGTGCCTCAGGGAACTGGATTTGTGAATCCCTCTGGGTTGCCTCTGTGTCCTGTCCTGCTCCAGGATGGCTCAGCTCACAGAGCAGCCCAGGCTTTTACAGGATCCATAAAAATGTATGGCCTTTTGTTGGGATGGAGTGGTGGGGCTGTGTGGAGCTGAGCCAGTGGAGCCCGAAATGCTCCCTTCCCAGCAGGCTGGGATGTGTTTGGGAAGGGTGGATGGAAAATGGGTATGGGCTGGTTCCTGGTGGCAGAGATGTGAACAGGCTGCTCTAGTTATCCTGCCCCTTTCTGTACATATTTAGTTTTTAATTCCCAAAACCCCAGTTACTCCTGAGACTGTGACTCTTGCTCCTTCCCTGGGAGGTGTTATATTTCCCTCTTCATCCATGCAGGAGAGAGCTGGGGGCTAGAGAAAGCTACTTTATAGGCACAAACATGGTAGAAAATTAACTTCTGAGCTGCTGGTGGGCTTGGTTTGGGGAAGGGGAGAAGGGCAGGAACTTCCTCCTCTTGAAAAACACCCCCTCCAAAGAGAAGAGGAAAGGCAGCGCTTCTCTTGTGCTTCATTTTCATTTTTGCCTTTGTTTAACATTCACTGTTTTAATAAGGAAGAGCCCAGTTCCTGAGCAGGGCTAGTGGAATGCTGATCCCAGCATTCCCAGAAATGGGAATACCAGAGATGGGGCATGTGGAAGCCCAGCCATCCTCTGAGACACTCAGCTCTCAGAGGTGACCAAAGAATCCCCAAGGCTGGTCCCTGCTTGCTCAGGGTCATTCTCCAGGGCCGCCTGCTCTCTCCAATCCTCAGGCTAATTGGATGCTGCTCTCTGAGCTCTAAATCAAATCACAGCTCCCATGAAATGAAGTTTTCTGGATGTGAACAGCTGCCTGCATCATCCATCACCGCCCAGCTTGCGGCGTGTCCCTCTCGGGTCATCAAAGGTCAGCGTTTGCCGTTTTCAGCCACCCACTGTCACCTTCCCCTGTTAAGGAGGGCACCTGGGGAGGTGACACCCGCCCCAAAGGCTCCTGGTGTGTCCCCTCACACCCCTGGCAGTGGTTCAGGGTACAGTTTGGTAACAGGGAGCAGGAGTTGGTCTCTATTATTAGCTCTGTGCTAGCTCTCCTGATGGATGGAGATTCTAGCTGGGTTATGGACATATTGATTTCTTTGGGTTTTTTTTTTTTCCCTTTGTTTCGTGGGTGAGAGCAGCTCAAGGAGGAGGAAATCCAATGCATGCCTGCCTTTTGGCTTCTTACAGGAACTTCCCACGAGCTGAAAATCAATTTGTGGCAGGCAGGATGTGCAAAGCACCACAGCAGAGGGAGGAGGGTGGGTGATTTTTGGGGAGGAAGCTCCCACACTGTGCCTGCCTGGACGTGCAGCAGAGAGGGGCCAGGGCAGAGTTAGGAAGGTCTTGCCTGGAAGCTGCCACCTCTCTCTTCGTTAATTAGGGCCACGTGGTGAGAGGGTAATTAGATCTCCTCAGCTGCAACGGGCTGGCACTTGGGCCCTATCAATTATCCCTGCTCTGGATGAGGCACAGAGGGCCGTGGGGGCCAGTAATGAAATGCGGCTGCGCTGGGCATGGCCAGGGGGGCAGGGAATGATGGGCCAATGGCTGCACCCACTTCTTGCTACAAGTCCTCTGTTCTGGTGAAATGGAAGATTTGGGGCACGGGATCTTCCTTTCCTGGCAGTTTGCTTTACCCACCTTTGCAACACCCACCTTTCCCAACAGTCTCCCTAAAAAAAAAAAGCAATTTATTTAGCCCCACTGCAGTGACAGAGGTGGCCTTGGTGGGGATGGGGACACCAAGGCCACCTTTGGGAAGGGGGATGAGCTGATGGTGGAGTTTTTCTCCTTGTTCTCCCTGCCAGGGCTGCCGAGCCTCCCCGTGGCCATGTGGTGCTGCCTGTCCCCACGGTCCTGCCCAGGGCCAGCCTGACTGTGACATCCTGCCTGTCCTTTTCTGGGTAAGTGTCCGTGGGGTGTGGGGAGGATGCTGGGGCTGGCCTGTCCTGGAGGGGATGGAGGAGACATTTCATTTCCCAGCGGCACCTAAAACATCAGCACGACGACGCATCCACCCTCCTGGTAATAAGTTTTAAAGTGGAAAAGGCCAAGTGCTGACTAAGCCAGGCCTGGGCCCTGTTCCTGTAGAGCATTGCTTTGAGCTTGGGAAAAGCCTCCTTTCCCTGCTTTAAATTAAAGAAAATAACACAGGGGTGAAGCTGGGCTTCCTGCAGATCCCAAATCAAGGCAAATTCTTGGGAAATGGGGACAGGCAGGCAGGTGCAAGGGATTCTGTCAGGCCATGTCTAACCTCTCCCTCCACTTGTTCCAGGTCCAACGCCTCCGTCACTGAACGTGAGTATCCCCTGGGTGCCATGGCATGGGATGGGGGCTGCTTAGCCTTGGAAGTGCCTGACAGGCAGCCAGGGTGCAAACTTTTGGGCTCAGACTGTTGTGGAGTTCAGAGGCTGGTAAAACCCCAGCTTTTTCCTGCATTTTGAAGCAGAAACTGGTTTTTCTGCCCCAGGAGGGTGGAAAACATCCCTTTTGGCTCAGTAAGGGCGAGATTTTGCCAGCGGGCCGTGGGGTGTTTGACAAAGTCTCCAAGCCAGAGCAGCAGTAACAGTGAGGGGATGGGATGCTGCATCTCAGGTGTCCTCTCACTAAGAGGAGGAGGAGAATATTGGATGATACTTTCCCAGCTGGGGAGAGGGGAATGAGGATGCAATATTTTGGGATAGCTTGTGGGCATCATGTCCATGATGTGATGACAAAACCAGGGAAGGTGAGTTTTGTGTCCCTGCCCTCCAGAGTTTGATGGAGAATCGGTCGGATGACAGCGGGAACTGTTGTTATCACCGGGGGAATCCTAGCGACGGTGATCCTACTGTGCATCATCGCTGTGCTCTGCTACTGTAGGCTACAGGTGAGTGTCCTTTGCCCTGCCACCCCACCCCAGGACAGTGGGCACAGCCCCAGGCCTCCCAGAGCTTAAGAAGTGCTTGAACAACGCTCTCAGGCACGTGGTGTGATTTTTGGGCTGTCCTGCACAGGGCTGGGAGATGGACTCAATCCTTCCGACTTGGGATATTTTATGATTCTGTGCTCCCCAGGCCAGGGTGCTGCAGCAGGAAGGGTCTGGATGGGCTTTTTTTTTTTTTGCCTCTGATGGCAGGGAGTTGAACCCTCCTATCCCCTCAGGTGCTGCAGTTATGTCCTTCCCTCCCCTAGGTGTGGGGGATACTGCCCTGAGGCTTTTGCGGCTTTGCAGCACTTGCTAATTGAGGTGCAGGCTTGGCTGGGTTTGCAGTACCAGGTGGAGATTTTTATATAATTTTTTTCCCCTCCTAAATTAACCGTGGAGGCTTTCAACAACAGCTAGCTACAACCTCCTGCTCTTTAAAAGTTAATGTGAAGTCTGGGCCATGCAGCAATGCCCGTGTGATGGAAAGCACAGCGCTCACTCGGAGCACTTTCCAACTGGCAGGATGAAATACTGGCAGGATGAAATTCCCCTTGCGAACCTCACAGGGGGATGAGAGTGAGTTCCCCAGCAGGTGCCTCCTGCAGCACGCTCAGCTCCAGGTTTGGTCTGGCTGCTGCCGCTTCACGGGACCCGGGAGCGATGGAGCAGATGGGCAAGAGGCCCCGGAGGCGTTCTCTGGCAGGGGATGAGGGCAGTGGGGATGTGGCAGCGCTGCCCCGCCGCCTGCTCCGCTTCCCCTCACACAACCCCCTCCCTTCCCCACAGTACTACTGCTGTAAGAAAAATGACTCCGTTGAGGAAGAAGAGGAGGAGGAGGAGGAGGAGGAAGAGGAAGAGCCCGACCTGCCCGCGCACTCGCACCTCGTCATGTGCAACGCCTGCAGCTCCCGCATGGCGGACGGGCAGGGCAGCCCCGCGCCGCCCAGCGAGCTCAACCAGCACGGGGCTCACGCCTACTGCCCGACCTGCTCCCCGTACGGCTCCCCGTTCTACATCCGGACTGCCGACATGGTGCGCAACGGGGGCGACAGGGTCGCCTACAGCCCCGCCTGCTACAAGGAGATGGGGCCGGCCCTCAGCATGGCCACGCTGCAAAGCTACGCGGTGAGCCGCCACGGCCTGCTCCGCGACAGCGTCCCCAACCCGCGGGCCATCAGCACGGAGGTGTAGTCGCCGTTCCCGCTAGCACAGGGTGTCCCCAGCTGGTGCTCTATCTAGGGAAGGGCCTTTTCACTTGTCTTTGAGGAGAGGAGCCCGTAGCCCAGCCCGAGGCCGGCACGGCCGAGCCTGGCGGGCCAGAAGGCGAGCAAGACCTCGAAGGGCATCGCTGAACCGGGCACCTCCGGATCCATCATAAGTGTCATTATTCTCTACTCTCTCTCTCCCAAAGGGACTTGACTAACGAGGGCTATGTACAGTACAACCTAATTTAATTTCCCCCGGCCCCCTGAGCCCAGCGAGGCCTTGGGTGTCCCCTCGCAGCCACTGGAGGCGATGCCCGCTGCCTCTGGCACGGGGAGCAATGTGCTGATCCATCCCCGGTGAGTGCCAGTGCCAGCAGGGCACGGCAGCGCTCCTCAGCGACGGGGAAGGGAGGAAAGGAAGATCCAGGTGGTCCTGCTCCCCTCGTACTGCGTCTGCTGCCGCTAGCAGTTAGCTTTTCTGTTCAAGTGTAAGATAGGGCACCGTCTCCCACCTGCTTCGACCTTGGCACGCGCTGAAGAAGTTCAGGACATGAATTTAGGTCACTGCCAGGGGAGGCAAAGTTCCTCGTGAAAGTGCTCACCCACGCCAACAGGCACAGGCCCGTCCTTCTGCGGCCAAACCCCCACCTCTTCTACTCTTCACAAGCTTTCTTAGGAGCAATTTTAACTTGGACCCATGAATATGGCAAGATTTTACTTATGGGAAGAGTTGAATTCCTAAAAATCTGCAGTTTTGGTCATCTTCAGCTTTCAAAGCCCCACCCTGACAGCTCTGACAGCCAGAAGAACGTTGGCTTTAGGATAGTTTTTGCTTTTGACTGCAACAGCAGAGCCCACTGGATCACATCTTCTTTGCAGGGCCCTCCCACTGGATGGTGGGGTGTTCAGGTGATTGGGGCCCCCCTGCTTTTGCTTCTGGAAGAAGAGGGTGCAAGACCCCAATGTGTCTTGAACATGTTGTGAACGTGGGTTCACCAGCACTACAGCTGGCAGTGACAGCCAGTGACTCTGCTTTTCTGCAAAAATGAATGTGGGAAAGTTTTTTCTTCCTCCATAAATCAAATTAGGTGAAAAATTACTAAAGGGACATCTCCATCATTCCCAGGCACTTCCATAGCAACCAGGGCAGGACTGCTCTGCTGAGCACTTCCCATTCATGGCAGGGAGGAGGGACCAGGACAGCAGTGATCCCTGCGGATGCTGTTGGAGGCAACGGCAGGAAACCCTTGCCATGCCTTTGCAGCATGGGGTAGGACTGCTCAGAGGTGTGAGTGGTGGGGTTTTATTTTCACCACTGCAATTTAGAGATCCTCCTGCTGCTCACAGAAGGATTTGGACTTGACCTCCCCGTTCACACGCAGAAAAGGTCGGCATCAGCACAGAGACACACGGTGCACCAGCCTCAAATGTCCACGTTACCAGGCAAAAGGCTGAGGTACACGTTGGACCTGCCCATGCCTTGGCACCTCTGATCTGAAGAAAGGAGCCAGGCAAAACATGGTGATGGTCCTCGTAACCAAACACCTTGCCCCAGCCTGCATTTTACACACACTTCTGAGCAAATGTTATGCACCATCTCCCCCACCTCTGGCCCAAAAAGACATTGCATTTCCATTATCTGGAGACTCGGTCTGGCTGCATCACTTTTAGAGTCTCTTTCCATCCTCCAAATAGTGATAGCAGGTTTTAATGTCCTCTCACATTAAGGGCAGGCAGAAGGGAAGATGAAAGTTACCAGCAGCAAAGCTCTCTGGATCCCACTGGTCAGTAGTCTGTAGCTCCTACTGCCTCCCATCCAGCCAGTGCTCCTGCCTGAAAACATGGTTTGTAACTGGAAGAAAATCTCGGCTAACTTGATAAAATCCCGTTCTTTCCCACTAGAGCATCTGCTCAGCTAGGTCTCCTCACGCTGGGAGCCAGGAGAAGTTAATGTGTCCCAGCGTGGTCTCTGCCAGCCGGCCCCGTGCTGCCCTCCCCTTGGCAGGCACAGAGCCAGCACACGGCCACGCCGGCTCCCGGCACCCAACTCTACCTCTTGGCACACACAAAGGCTTCCCACAGCACCATCACCTCCAGAGAGTGGGAATGCCACACTTCTGGGGTCACCCTTGTGGCTGGAGGAAGGCCATTCCGTTGTCATCTTCGTCACAAGCAGATTGAGCGTGACCTGTCGCGGGCTAACGAGGCGCCGGGGCTGGGGAGGCAGATCCAGAGCAGCCAGATGGCCAAGATGAGGGTTGGCCTTGCAGCCACACACACCCTGAGTCTGGCATGGCTACAGGGAAATGGGTGAGTCTGGAAGGGCTGGAAACACGGGGGATGCAGCTGAGAATTGGAAGGTTTGGGAGCTGGTGGAAGAACAGGATGGGGTAGGGGCAGGGATCCCAGATTTTTTTCCACTTCAGATTCCTCCTGTTACTATTCTCTGTCTTTGTTGCTCAGCTATGGGTCCAAATTCAATGTCAGAAATAAATGAGGACTTTGAAATACAAACCAGGAGTGGTTTCTGTTCTTTTGGCAGGCAACACCAAAAGGGCTTTATCCAGTGCTGCCTGGGAGCTCTACTGGTGCAAGGATTTTTCCTCCCCACCCTTCCTGCTCCTGCTTTTGCTCCCCTTGTGTCCCCTGCTCCTCCCTTGGCTCTGGCCTAGGCACAGGCATCCCAAATCCAGAGTTTTATAGTTCATCTCTTTATTGTGACACGATTTTTGGTGTGTTTTGGCAGTTGCCCTTGTAGTGGGAAGCCTGCAGGGCAGAGCAGAGGGATGCTCTGTCCCTGCCCTGGTGCAGGCTGGCCTCGGCACCCTCAGAGGCGGTGGCAGCAGGGACAGGCTCTCCCAACTCACTCCTCAGTAGCTTTCTAGGCACTGGTGCTTTGTCTCGTGTGAAACCCTCTCGGTGGAGAGGGAACAGTGATGACTAAGTCAGAGGAATCCTTTCTCGCTGAGCAGGCTGCTCTACAGGGCCTGGCTCCACAGCCAGGCCAAGTGGGGTGGCTTCAAGTGGAAAGTCTGGCTCGAGGGGGCTGCTGCCCCTGAACTTGGAAGGGAAGCAGGGCCTGGCAGCGCTCAGGGCGCCTTGAGGCGACAGGACCAGCAGCAGGCCTTCCTGTAGTACCAGTGCGAGCACAGCTTCACCTTCAGCACCAGCACGCAGTTGGCCGTCGCTTTGTCCTCACAGGCATCTTCTGGGGGGCAAAGCACACACAGAAGGGGTTACAAAGGAGATGTGCTTTCCCAGCGTGGACACAGCCAAGGGCTGCTCCACTCCCTGCCCTCCCAGATGTACCTGGTGCCTCCGTGGGGCAGGGCTGCAGCTGGCACGTCTGCCTGGCCTCTGGTTTGGCAGAGGGGTCACAGCCCTGAGCCACAGCTTCCCCCTGGTAGCACTTCACCTCCCGCAGTCGCACGCCAGCTCCACACGTCTTGCTGCACTGTCGGGGTCAAGAAACAGGAAAGAGAGCATGAGAGGCGTTTTCTGTTTTTCCATAGCTCCCAAGTTCCTTGCTCTACTGAGGTCTGCCAATCCCTGCTTTGGATCCCTATTCTTGAGGAGGTTTGGGTCAAATGCCACACTGATCTCAAACTTACTCTCCCTTTTTTCTGCTGGAGGAGAGCATCCCTGAGTTGGGGTTGGGGCAGAGCAAGGGAGAGTTTGCTATTCATCTCTTTGTTGCAGCTCAGAACCATTTTTGTTTGGAGCATTGATGCTGTGACAGAAAATGGAGAAAATGTCTGCTGTAAGCCAGACACAGCTCCCCAGTCTCCCTGTACCCTAAATGTTCACCAGTTACTGTTAAGGGAAAGGGGGAAAGACAAAACATTGACTCCTGGCAGCAGAGGAGACACGGCCATATCCTGCATGCCTGGAGTGTGGTGCATGTTCTTCTTGAGGCAATAACCTCCACGCTCCACAACTTTCTCCAGCCTGCATGTGCTGCCAATTAGTCTGATTTTTGTATTAGAGTGGTAAGGAGAAACATCTTTGACCAAAGATTGATCTTTCCCTGTATGGTTAAATTTGGCAAAAAGGGTCATGTTTACAGAACCAAGGATCTTCAATTCTTCAGGTTCATGAGATGCCTTGGGAAGGTGAGGAACCCACCAATCCCACGCATCTTTTGGGGACCAAAGATCTCATGTGGGTGATCCTGCAAGTGTACCTTGAACAGCTCTGTCAATTTCTTCTGGAATTGGGCAAGCATCCACTGGCATGCTAATGAGACAGGTGGAAAATGGCTTTTTTGGGGTTGTATTGGACAGACATATGGTATCTAAACCAGGCAGCAGTCTCTCATCCTGCTGCCTGTTCTGCAGAAGAGCAGAACTTGGGGTCCCACCCAGACTTGGCAGATCCCTGGCAGAGCAGGCTGCCAGAGAGCCTTGGCACAGGTCCTGCCCCACCAACCCTGCCCCTTCCCCACCACCCCCAGCCCTACCTGGGACCAGGAGGTGGTGAACCACGTTGAACAGGGCCTCCTGAAGCAGGCAGCTTGTTCCTCAGGTTTGGGAGAGGCCTGGCAGCGTTTCTCAGGGTACTCCCTGTACAGCCCGTTCTCCAGGCCCACGCACAGCACCAGCCGGCTCTTCACCCCTCGCCCGCAGCTGGCATCGCACTGCAGGGGAACAGAGCAGCCTCTAACAAGCCAGCCTCCAGCCTCAGGCCAGAGGGCATCCTGCTCAGGAGGAGGGCTTAGAGCCTGTGCTAACACCGGTCTGCCAGAGGGAATCGCTGCCCGGGCCACAGGAGCAGGGGGTGTGGTTTCCCAGGAGCAGGGACAGACGCTGGCAATTAGTGTTCAGCTGAGCTCACCTTGGCTGGCCTGGAGAGCAGATACCACAGGGTGCCTGGAGCAGCCAAGCTAAGACTGCAAGGAGCTGTTTCTGTCTTTTTTATGTGTATCTATGTTCTGGAAAACCACAGCATATGCATGCAGCGACCTACATCTTGGAGTAGTGCCAAGCTTTGTGTGGGCCCAAGGGTGCAGAAGTGGTGCAGTGCAGGTGATGTGCACAGACAAGCACTGCTGAACCCAGAGCATGCAGGCTTAGCTGAGGGGGCTCTCTCCCTTAGGACAGCACCAGGAAAAGCAGCAGGAGGCAGGATCTGCTCCCCCATGTCCACGCAGGCAGTTGCCATTTTGAGATTTCACTGCTTTGAGTCCTTTTTCACCACAGCAGGCCCAGCACAACTGGCTTGCATCCGCCCTTATTTATCCTGAAAACTCAAAGCTCATCAACAGAGAGAACACAGCAAAGAAGCTGGCACAGGCACAGGTGAGGAGCTCAGCTGGTCTTTCAGAGCTCCAATGAGTTTCATAGCTGGGTCACTGCTAAAAATGGCACTTCAGGACTGTGTGTGACCTGCCCAGAGGGCCAGAGCAGGGGAGGGTTACAGAACTGCCAGGTTTAACCAGCCTGTGCTCGATATTGGTGCTGGAGGAGGCTCAGCTGAATGCAGTCAGCAGCTATAAAGGGAGCAAAGTGAGAAGAGAGGCTTAGGCTTGATTGGAAAGAAGAGGGCTTGGCTGCTTCCCTTATATCCTAGAAACCTTAGTGCTATATGAATCCCTGTTTTGCTCAAGACTTCAAAGAAAAAGCCCAAGCCTCACAACAGACTCAGTGTGTTTCTTTGGACACTCTGGGCTTTGGATCAGCATGTATGAGAAAGCCTGAAGTCTTTAGGCCTTGAGCAACAGAAAGAGAGTAAAAAGATGTGCAGAGACTGAGTGTTGGGTGGAAAAGAGCACCTGGACCATGTTCACTGGACTGTCATCCCTGAAGCAAGTACAGATGTGACTTTCAGCACAGGGATCTGGGCTGTGGTTCAGGTTTACCTCCAGCTGTTACTTGTCAGAGACTAAGCCGGTTTTGTCGAGACTTTCTCTTTACTGGTGAGAAACTCCTCGGTGGGGGTGAGGGAAGGCGGCTCCGCTTGGAGCCAGGTGGGAGAGCAGTTTCCTCAAGGTATTGCTGCCCTCCCGTGGAGCTCCTTGGCACGGCAGCAAATGCCACAGACCCGGGGGGTTTTATGGGGTACAGCAGGGACAAGCTGGGATATTCACTACTCTTCCCTCTTTCTCAAAGGAGCTGGGACAAGGATACAGATCCACGTCTGGAGGTCACACTATTACGACCGTGCTCTGCCAAGGGAACCAAGCTCCATGCTGTGGGATATGGGGTGGAAAGGAGGTCTGAGGACATGGGGCTGGGCTTGGCTTTACCTGCTCCCACTCCTGCTCCACCCAGTGCGCGGGGCAGTTCCTGTCCCCACACGGGTGCACCGCCAGGGGCTTGGTGGCCGGGTCACACTGCGAGCTGGAGATCACCTTGCCCTCCAGGTTGCGACACGCGACGAAGCGGCTCATGCGCCCCTCGCCGCAGGAACCTGAGCACTTGGAGAGCAAAAGGCCTTTAGACACAACAGAAAGCTGGGAATTGGAGAGCTCAGGGTTTCTGCTGCCAGCAGAGTTGAGTCCAGAGTCCAGCCCTGACGCTGGGACTGTTGCACTGGATCTCAAGGGCCTTTAGAGGTTCATTTGGCATGGGGCTTTCATTCTCCAGGTGCCTTGAGCTTCCCAGATTACTGAATGGAGCTCAGCTCACAGTTGACCAAAATTTACAGCAAGGAGAGGCAAAAACCAGAGGTTATTCTAGTTTCTGTAGCTCGGCCTCTGCCAGAAGAGAGCCGACAGAGATCCCAGCTGCTCCCACCCTCCAGCCCAGCTGTGGGTGCGAGGGGCACAGGGGATGCCCGGACTCACGGGGCCCCAGTCGGAGGCGGTCCAGCGGCGGTCGCAGGGCGGGCCCGTGCACGCCTTCTCGCTGCTGGGCTTGCGGGACTCGTCGCACAGGGCAGCTTCCACGGAGCAGCGCACCTCCCGCTTCATGGTCCCCGGCGAGCCACACCGCGCCGAGCACTGCAAGGGCCGCACGGAGTCAGCCGCGGGGCTCGGGGGCACGGAACAAGGGTGGGGAAGCAGCTGTGCCGCCTCCCGTTCTCCTCCTGCTGCTCGGGGAGAGAGGGGAAGGGCCCCAGCGGGGACAGAAAAAGGTGTGTCCTCCTCTGGGTTGGCTGCTCGTTTACTTAGGGACCTAGAGCTCCGACACATCAGTGTGCTGATGCCTAAACTGCTGTTCAAAGTCACTGGGCCACAACCCGAGCAGGCAGTGGGAAGTCAGTCAAAGGGACTGCAATGGGCTTTTAGTTTTCTGTATCTCCATGGTGCTGTTTCCCAACTGGCCCTGGGTTTGGATCCTCTAGAAGAGGAAGCTTCTTGCTGGCAGGGCTTTCACTTGGTCACTGTTCTGCTTTAGAAGCGACCTTAGAAAAAATATTTTGCAATGGGCTTTGTCTGCTGAGCAGTGCCAGGACAGGGCAGCTGCAGATAAAGGCGCTCCTTGTTTCCCCAGGGTGCAGTTGGCCAGGGGCTTCCTCAGCACCCAGCATCTGCCAGCCACCTTCCTCCAGGCCCCAGCCCAGCCCCAGCTGCTCAGCTCTGGGAGCAAAGCTTACCTCGGACCACTCGGAGAGCTCCCACTGGGGCCCACAGGCCTTGTTCTTGCAGGCTTTCCTCTCCATGGGCCTGGCCAGCCCCGCTGCCTCGCAGAGGTCGTCGTAGACAGAGCTGTCCAAGCCCGGCGCCAGCATCCTCCAGCAGCGCACGGTGCGGTACTGGAAGCCCTCGCCGCAGGTCCGGGAGCACTCGCTCCAGCGGCTGGTCTCCCACCTCCACGAGCAGGGAAAGCACAGAGGAACACCCAGCTAAGGGAGACTGGGGCCGTGGGGTGGCAGGGCTGTGCCTGCACACCCGGGGCTCCCTCACCCAGCAGCTGCTGCTGCTGTGGCTCTGCTCATCACATCTGAGTAAATGTGGTGCTGGCCTTGAAACCAGCTTTGCCCTTAGCAGGCAGTTTAGATCCCAAATTCTTCCCCTCTTTCTGCTTACAAGGGGATATGAGGTCGTCTTGGTTTAAGCGTACCTTTCAGCCCAAAAATGGCTGTGTGCCCTGAACAGAAAATGATCCTTAGAAAGATATCTCCCTTTGGACAGCTGATGTCACTTCCACTCACCTAGGCTGGCAGTCTCTCCCTGTGCAAAATTCGTGAGTAGGTTCCGGTCGGGTCAGGGCATCACAGTAGGATTCATCCACTTCCACTCCATCATAGCGCACACACATCGCATAGGAGGTGCTGATACCTGCTGGGCCAGCAACACCCTCAGCCATGCTCCACCAGGTCCAAGAGCCTCCTCCCAACAGCATTAAATAACTGGAGTGCTCACTGCATCTGAAACTCTCCCTGTTGTGTTAAAAAATACCAGGATTCTCTCCCTCAACAGCCCAAAAGGACCTTGTGTGACCAGTCACCTGAAGCCAAACCTACCTGAAGTGCAGGTGGAGCTGCAGGGGGCATAAGCTGAGACTTTCCATCGATACATGTCAGCCAAGCTGATGTCATCATGGCCCACGGGGCTCACATCGAACTCGTTGCTGTGGAAAAAGGAGGTGGTGTGAGCTAAAAATGAAAAAAAAAGCTGTAGACATGAAATATAGGAAAATTCCTTCTTTCTGTCTTTGAAGATAGAAAGAAAGCCAGTGTTTCTGCTTTCCATTTCCCCCACTTTGGGCAAGGCAGACCATTGATGAACAGAGAGTGCAAAGCCTTGATCCATCTCCCAAATTCAGCTAGCAAGGAGGGAGCATCATTCATAGTGAGTCTTGTGTGTATCCTGGTTTGCCAGCCATGTGGGTGCCCTCAGCCTCAGCTTGTTCCTCGCCTTGAAGCATGATTTGGGTTGGAAAGGGAAGCTCAAGCAAGGTCCCTCTCATATCATATGATGTGGTGGGGAGAGTGGCTTCATATGTGTCTTGCCTGAAATATTTAAGAGTTGGTCCTCAGTCTCCTGCCAAATGTTTACAGAAGCTTCAGAAGAGCGAGAGGAGTGGGACAGGAGGGGCATGGCATGATGATATATGTGAGTATGGGACATGCTATGGATTCCTGGCCTTCTTTACAACCACACCAGGTCCTTCAGCACCCACTTAGATGGACCCTGAAATACATTCCAGGAGCTCCGTGTCAGGCCAGTTATAACAATCCTGCTTTGGAGGAAGCACCTACAGCAGCTTCCATGGATAGACTCTGGTGAATGGGGACATCAAGGACAGCAGGGAGATTCCCAGAGGACTGGCTTGGCCCTCCCTCCCCAGCCACCCCACTCTGCTTTAGCCCAGGGAATCAGGTGCCACCTTTCCGTGCCCGGGGCCCGCAGAGGCTCTGCCTGGCTGGTGTCGGCGGTGGGGCTGGCCCCGAGCAGAGGGCTCTCCGCAGATGCCACCATGCTGTAGTTGGCTGCTTCCCCCTGGCTCCCAGCCAACGCCTGCACCTTCAAGTCCCCCAGAGAGTTCTTTGGAGGCGGTGCTTTGTGGAGGCCCTGAGGCCAGCGGGGCCAGAGAGCGGCCGTGGAGTTCCTGGGGGAGCCGGAGCTCCCGGGGGAGCCGGAGCTCCCGGGGGAAGCCGAGCTCCCGGGGGCCGGCCTGGCCGCCAGGGGCTGCAGCTCCCTGCAAAAGGCAGCGTTGAGGGGGTCTCGGTGACAGAGGCGCCTGAGGAGGCGCAGCCTGGAGGATGTCCCACGCCTGTTCTCCGGCAGCTCGGGTCTCCTCATGCTGTAGGGCACGGCCGTGCTGATGGAGATTTGGTTGAACCTGAGAGCTGGAATTAAAGTACGTGCTTTAACTATGTGGGATGGCTTGTACTTCAGCGTGTGGCATTTAACAAGGCAAAAAAACATTCAGTGTGCAGCCTAAAAATCAAAAATTTCTACCAGGGAGCAATCCCTCGCTCTCTCTGTCTGCCAGCTGCTCTGGAGCCCCATTTAAGCTCCAGTCTGGGCGTTCAGTCCTGGGCTGCACAATGTTGCACATATTCTTTGTCCCTGAATTGTTGTATGGCTCTCCCAGATCAACCTCAGATCTGACTTGTCCCCTTGCTGTCCCCTGATGATCACTGGACTGTTGCTAGGCCCTGTTGCTGTCACTGCCCTGCCTGCCAAGCTCAGGCACTGAGTGAGTGCCCTGCCTAACCAGAATTACAGAATCACAGAATGAACTAGCTTGGAAAAGACCTTTGAGATCAGCAAGTCCAACCTATGACCTACCACCTCCTCACTGTGGCCACCCTCTCACAGCCTTCCCTTCCCTCACAGAGATAGTGGCCCTTGCTGTTCCCTGGCAGTCTCCACCCCCCTATTTACCATCCTTCCCTCCTGCCCACCCTAGAGCTAAAGCCACCTCAGACTTCAAGAAGACCACTGTGGAATGTCTGCTTTCAGTCAATAAAACGGGGGAAGGAAGAACAAAGCAACCAACCCAGCTCTGTTTCTCCACCAGCTGCTGCTGCTTCCTCCTGCTCTTCCTCCCCTGCTGTGTTTGTATGGTAGACCTGTCTGATGTGAAAGTCATACTTCTCCTTCTCTTCACTTTGTTCCCAGCCCCAATCCTGGGTAGAGTCGTTCTGGAAGAAGTGCGGGGCACCAAAGTCTAAATCTTCTTGCCCTTCCCTCAGAGGAAGCTGTTCACTGGTGTCATCTGGTGGCAGGGAGAGCCACGTGGCATTGAAGTCCTGGGCAGCTCTGGAGCTGGCTGGAATGGGATGGCTCTGGCTGGTCTCTGGGAGGTGGTGATAGAGGGGCCTGGCAAGAGCAGGAGCTGCAGTTCGGAGAGGCGGTGTCCGTGGGACAGTGTAGTCGTAAGTTACGTGAGGCATTTTCCCATTAAAGTTATAGTACTGGAGGAAATGGGGAAAGAAAACAAAACTGCTTTTATTTTAAGGGTATGAATTCCCCAAAAAGTCTTTTCTAGCCACATCTATTTGGTGATGGTTGTTAAAAGAAGACAGCTTTCTCATAAATCCAAAAAGAAAGTGCCCCCCACCTGTCTGGCTTCCTCAAGCACACGCAGGTTTGGCTTGGGAACCAGATTATATTCCTATTATCTGAGGGAGGCAGGCAAGACAGGAAAGCCTGGAAGTGTCTCCTCACATACCATGGCATTCAGAGACTGGTTTGTGGGCCCCTGGGCTATGATATACTCCAGCCCATCCGAGTTCAGGCTCGAGGGCCGCCGGTACTTGAAGACGGTGCCAGCCACCCTGAAGTTCTGAGGGTTGTCAATGGCAGAGTTGCCGTTGAAGAAGAAATGCCCAGATTCATCTGCAAGTGCTTCAAAGAGAGAGAAAACAGACAAATGGGACATTCTACAGTACTCTGGCACTCAGGAGAAGAAAGGGCCCACGAATGAGAAAAGCCCAGCAGAAACAGAACCCTAGGCCCTGCCCATAGAGAAATTGGGTTCCAAACGTCTCTCTCCTGGCACTGGAGATGTGCTAGCCTTCATTTTGGAGATATGAAGCACCCATGTAGCTACCCTGCTCTCTCACAGCATAGGTGGGAGTGCACAGAGCCTCCTGCTGCCTCCCAGGCAGCTGAACTGGGGTCTCCACACCCACCCAGCCCCTCTGCTCACCCAGGATGTTTTCTGTTTTCCTGCGCTCAATGATGAGGATGTCTGTGGCACCAGCAGGGATGTTGGTGATGAACACATAACCTGGGGAACAGAGCAGAGCGTGAGGAAACCCCAAGGGCAGAATTAAAAGGTCTGGGTGGGAAAAGCAGCTCATGGGACAAAGTGTGTTTGCAGGGAGGCAGCGCTGCCCTTCAGGAGCAGGGTGCCAAGGACCTAAATGCACGTTGCAGCAGTCTGTGAGCTCCCATCCCAGATCTCCTCTGAAATCCCATTAACAGATCACCATTACGGATGTCAGTCTGAGCACTGCTGGGTTTGGAGTGGGGAAGGAACTGCACAATGAAACAGTCTGGCTTTGGGGGTGTGGATGAATGTGCTCTCACACTCTTTCTGGCCAAAAGGAAAATAACTTAGTAGTGATCAGGGCTGATGCTGAACAGAGGGTGGAAAAAGACCATAGGTCCCCTCTGCTCCTGACTCCATGGAATTTGTCTCAGGAGTAACATAAGAATTGACCTTTAAGGGAGAGGAAATAAGAGGCTCTTAAAGCAGCGTGGTTTGGCATTCATCTTTCCCCTGGAAACGCAGCTCTTGTCTGTTCTGTAAGATATTGTGAGGGCTGGAATGGGAGGCCAAAGCTGTACCCACACTGCTGCAGGGGGTAACACCATTACCCCTGCCCTGGACAGGAGCCTGAGGGCTTTTCTAGGCTGGTGTTAGTAGGGAGTGAGGCAAACTAGTGAAACAACAACAGTGTGAAATGTTGTCCCAAAACATCCTCAAACCTCAGTTCATTAATTACTAATGAGCAGACCACAGCCCATTCCTTCTGTGGTTGGAGGACTGGGCCATCAGGCTGCAGGGATGAATGTCAGCCCAATTTCAGAGGGGGCTGCCCCTCAGCTGTGCCAGCCAGAGGACTGGGGAAAGCAGGAGATTAAGTGCAGGCTGAAACGAATGCTGTGACCCTCATCATGGCTTAAGTTTCAAATGAACACGTAGCACGAATAAAAGAAGATCCATTGATTTCTGCACATTATCTGAGGTGGGCAAGGTGCCAAAATCAATAGGAACAAATAGATCCCCAGCTACTTCCTGTTCTAAACAGGTGAAGGGAAACCTTAGCAGCCTAATATAGAGCACATCAAACCAATCTCCTCTGATGATTAAGTGAGAAGGACAAGACACAGGCATTTAACCAGGGGTGGTGGCACTGCTCAACTCTTCCCACCAAGCAGCTGGGAAAGCTCCTACCCACGGTTCAAGCCAGTCCCCCTCCGTGCCAGCTGGTGGTAGGAAGTAGCAGGTGAAGTCTCCAGGCTGGTAGCAGGGAGTACCTATCTGTGAGATTGCCTTTCGGAAGGTGCCCGAGACACGGTGGCAAGTGCTGCCGTCCCCTCCACACACCCTGCATCTGTCCATGGTCCGGGGCGAGTACAGGCTCCCATCGCACCCCACGGGCTGCAGAGGACAGAACAAGAGAAGGTTTCCTGGGGCCAGCTTACCTCCACGGGGGCAGGGGCTGTCCCAGGAAATGCTACTGGGCTCTTTTGGGGGGGCTGTGATGAATGAATCCAACGCGAGGCCTCTCTTTCAATCCCCTTGGCTTTGTAATGACCAGGAGGTGCAGCCATGCAATAAAATCCCAATTTCTCTACTGCTTCCTCCCAGAGCCTCACCTCACACTTCCCATTGATGCAGACCCCTTGGTAGGTCCTGTCCTTGCAGGAGGTGCCATCCTGTGCTCGGGCCATCAGCTGCCTCTCTCCGCTGCGGGTGGTGCACTGGAGGTCACACGGCTTGTTGGAGATACTGGTGTAGTCATCTGCAGGGACACAGGGTCACCAGGCAGGTCAAGGTGCCCAGAGATGGGCAGTGAGGAAGGGGACCTTCCCCTTGTCCCTGCTGATGGTTTGATGTCACTTTGGATGTTCCTGCTGCTCGCAATGACACCCCAAGGGGTCACGGTGTGAGGCTGCACCGGGGACCGTGCCAAGCAGAAACCCTTCTTGCTGGCAAAGCCTCTCCTTGCTGTGCCTTTGCAGTGCCACCACTGTGCCCAACGTGGGAACGTGCATCAGCAGCTCTCAGGCCACACATAAATGTACAAGAGCAAAAAAAGGGCTCTAAGAGGGGCACTGACTCTGTGGGCTGGTGGCCAGCTGTGCCCTGTTCACCTGAGCAGCTGGAGGTGCAGGTGTTCCATCTGGCTCATGGAAAAACAGGTGAGTCCAGAAACAGGGTAATATCTCATGGGAACTCAGTCTGGGCCTCAAGGGAGAACTGGACACCCGTGTGAAGTCACTGTGTAGGACATGGATGAGCATCCTGTTCAGATCAACCCAGGGCAGCCAGGAGCATCCATCCCTTGTCCCCTGGAACTTTTCTGTGCCCCAGGACATCCCATGGGTGTTTTCTGACCCTCAGCCCCTGTGAAAACCCACCTGGATAGAGGGGCATCCAGTGGTAATAGCTCTTCCCAAAGGCTTTGGCATTGAAACTGGAGCACTGCTGCTGTTTGAAGCTTGCTGTGTTGGCTGGGCAGGGCTATGGAGGGAATAAATGCAAACAGAAAGCTCCCTATCTCACAGCCATTCTTGTGACAGCTGCTTGTCCCTGCTGCATCCTTGCAGGATGAAAATGCCCTGTCCAGAAGCTTCCAGAAGCCTGGAAGGAATTGGTGATGGACTTGGATGTCCCCTAGGAAAGGCAGAAAGGCCAGGCCTTCATTGCCAAGGGCCTCTCAGACACTTGTGTCCAACAGCCCTGCAAAAATCCCTTCCAGCAACGGGAAAAGCAGCAACAGGAAAAGCATCCTGGGAAAACCTCATCCCTCCCCTCACTCCACAACAAATATGCTTTTACATCCTTCTGTCCCATCTCCCAGTCCCAAAGCACAGAGCCCATCTCCCACACCCTGAAAGGCACACCCTACACCACCCCAGGGGAGGATCATATCCCTTGTCCCCATCCTCTGAGGGACCAAGCCCACCCCGAGTGCCGGTGATTTTGCAGCCCCAAGTGGAGTCCCCTGAGCCCCACACCCTCCAGTAAGGACCAGTCAGAACTGGAAGTGGTTCTCACCTGCTGCTGGCACAGCTGGTAGTGCTTGGCCTGACCAACACACATGGTGCTGTTGGTTCCCTGGGGCATCTGGAGCCTGAAAAGCAGAAGTTTCCAGACGTGAGCTGGAGGTCTGTGAAGCACCCAGGTACTGAGGATGACGCAGGAGGCAGGCCTGACTTAAGTGGGAGAAACAAGGCAGGTGCTTCATCAGAGCAGAACTTCCTGGATCTGAACTGGCCAACATCTCCTCTCAAACACCCCTTCAGTGCTTTTTGGTGGGCTGTGATTTTCGGCTGTTCTTGTTTGGGGGTAGGCTGAGCAGACAGGGAGCAATTGCATTATTGGCACCCCTGTGTTCCTTCACCTCTGAGCTCCAAAAGACAATAGAAGCTGATGGTGCATCACTCCTGTGGATGTGCCCAGGATTTGCAGTGGCTGGGGGAGTTATTTCAGAATCCACTGTGAATTGGCAGAGAGGTGGTGCCTGTCAGGGGGACTGGCCACCCCAATAGATTATCAGGGAAGGCTTGGTGCAGGTGATGAACCAAACCCACGGGAATTTCTCAACACTTGAACCACCATGAGCTATCCAGGTGATACTGGACTGATGCAAAGACAGCAAAAAATCTTGAAAGCTGTGAAGATTTATGGAGAATGGCTGAGACCACAAGTTAAGGCAATGCAGTAATGATCTGCTAAACAATGTAGGCAATGTGTAAAGGTCTGCAGCAGACACTGTGTTAGCAGCACTGGGGACAAGGATACCAGGAACACTTTAAGCATATTCAGGCTGGCCTGGCTGGAGGTACTGCAGCTGTCCCTTCAGGGCAATGCTCTACAGGACACAGGCAGTAACACTTCAAAAGTGCCATGCCTTTCAGAAGCAGAGGCTTCCTGCAGACTCAGGCAGAAATTGTTTCCTGGCCATGCCTGCCTCACACTTAAGCCATTCACCTTAAAGCTGCAGAAAACTTTGGGCTGGGATCTCTCTTTTTTAAATTCAGATTTGATCCCTGGACTAAAACACCACAGCAAACCCTTCCCTCCCCATCTGTGGAGTCAAGGATAGAGCTGCCATTAAATGGAGAGAAAAACCTCTCTTCTGGAAGCAGGCAAAGGGCAGAAGGGCTGCTCTGGCTGTAGGGGTGCAGGGGAGCCCCAGGCTCCCTCCCCGTGCTGCTCCCCACTGCTTTCCCAGGGTGCTGGAGCAGAGGAGCAGCAGCAGAGGGAGGCCACAGCCAGAGGAAAGGTCTTACAGCACATCTGGACCTTCACCATGCTGTCAACCAGCTCAGAAAAAAGCAGTTTTCTGCTGCAGGCAGGGGGCAGGTCGGGGGCCCTGGTCTGAGCCTGCTCTGCTCAGGATGCATTCATGCAGAAGGGAAGGCTGTGCTGCAGGACACCCGCGCTCATTAAGGTCCCAGGAGCCTGGAGGAGCAGCTTACGGAGCTGCTGGAGCACGAGGAGGGGGCACTGCTGGCCAGGCAGCCCAGAGAGGACAGCAGAAGTTCGGGCAGCTGCAGTTCCCCTGCTCTCCACACTCCCCAATCCGACTGATCCCGGGACTGTAGCAGCTGGAGGGGACAAATGTCAGGTGACAGCCAGATAAATGGCAGAGGGTTAAAAACCTGCCAGCTCTGCGGGGAATAAAGAGGGGAAATTGCTGAGATGTGGCTGAGCTGGCTGCTGCCAGGAGTAAATCAAGTCCCCATAAGGTGTCTGGCAATGTGTGCCCACATCCTGAGCACAGGAACCGGCCACAAATCAGGGCTGGGTTGGTCAGAGCAGCCGTGGCAGTGAGGGTTTGTGGAGGAAAGGAGAAGAGCAGGAGAGCCAGCCTTCTCCAGCCCATAACCCCATCATCTTCAGGACTCCAGGAGAGGACCAACACCCTGAGCGGGTGACGTGTTCAGGGAACCTGTCACCTGCCCTGCTGCTTCTCCTGTCACCCTTCCCCACCACTGCCCACAGACCACAGCTGCCTCCCTTTCCCACCGATGAGGGAAGGGCTGACCCTGCAAACACAGGAGGTTCAGCCCCAAACACAGGCCTGGGGCACCCCATTTCCCTGCCCAGGGGCTCAGGCTCCCAGCTCACCTCTGCCGCAGGCAGTGCCTCTCCCGCGACATCACCCCCCCGCCGCAGGACCGGGAGCACGTGGACCAGGAGCTCCACTCTCCCCACCACGTGGTGACCTCTTCATCCCAGGCACCAGCTCCATCTGCTGCCTCACTGCTGTCCTGACAGAAACAGAGCGCTGTTAGCTGGAGAACCTGGCTGCTCACCACCAAAGGCAGCTGTCCTGGCACCTGCATGCCTCCTGAACAGGCAGCAGTGGGACAAACGTGCCAGGATCTGAGTCCTCTGGGGCCACACCAGCATCTCAAAATTAAAGCTTCCCTCCAAGACTGAGTTCTGCATGGGAAGCAGGATGCCTTGGGATCTCACAGGATAGAGAAGGGCTGTAGGGCTGGACATGTGTGGCAGTGACAGCAGCTGCAGCCTGGCCCCACGGCATCACTCCCAGCCTGGGTGAGGCAGAGCAGCAGAGCACAGCTCACGCCTGGCTCAGGAAAGAAGAGCAAGAGCTGCACTTCTTGGCGGTGCAGAGAAGCTGGGAGTACACAGGTGTCAATCCTCAGAGCAGCATTTCCATGAATGAGCTTCCCTTTGTCACTGAAGCAGCTCAGTGACAGGCTCCTCAGCCCCCAACCCTCACAAAAATCATTTTCAAGAGAGCTTCAGAAGCAGAGCCTCTCCCCACGAACCCCACTATGTTCGGGAGAGGAATGCTCCCGCTCCCAGCATACCTTGTTGGATTTAAAATTTGGCAAACCTGAGCTCCTCTGGCCCCAGCGGGGTCCTTGCAGTAGGCTGCAGTTGGCTGTGCCTCCACAATTCCCAGCAGGTTAACAATTCCTTGGTTTAGTTGATTGGTTGTTTGTTTTTTTGGGTTTTTTTTTTTTTTTTTCAGGGCAGTATTTTCCTGTTTAGTGTCTGATGGTCTAAAACCTCCCAGGGACCTTGGCAAACTTGCCTGTGTAAGAAATAATTTGCTGTTTACTGAAACACAGCTGTGAGTAGTGTTGAAAGCAGCCCTGAGTTTAACACAGGACAGTGACTGGAAGGGATTTATCCAGCTAAAATGCCAAGTGTTTAAATATTAATGGACGAAAATTAACACTTTGTGTGTGTGTGTGAAGTGTGCTTTCTTAAAGCAAGGCCTCAGGGAAGTTGTACCAGTGCTACTGTTAGCAAAACAGGCTGGGTTTAGTGGCTGATGGTCCTGCTGTAAACAACCCTCTGCAAAGCAGGACTGATGGGTGTGAGAGAAAACTCTGCAGGGTTTGCTCATCACTGGATGTGCTCTGCTCACTACTGGGGCTGGCTGTCTCTTGCCTTTATGCTCTTTCGTGGTGCAATAAAGCCAAAGTGCTCTTCATCCTGTCATGTAATTCCTGCCTGAGAACTTGTGTTTCCTCAGTGCCTGCCAATAGAACAGCCTCTGGGCAGAGGAGATGCAGCTGGTTTATGCAAATGCCTTTAAGTTGTAACTTAGATGGTTGAAATGTGCATAGTGCCTCTTTTTGATGGCCAGAGCACTTTGGAAGGATCCTACTCTGCTGCAAAAAAACCCCACCGTGCTACCTGGTGCTTTGCTCTCTGGTGACTGTGGTAGCTGATTTCAAAAACAAGACAACAAAACTCCTTGCTGTACTTCAGTGTTCTGACTGGAGCTGACTTGCCTGACAGGGACCAAATGCTGTGGCCAGCAGCTGAGCTGCTCATCAGGAAAATGAAACTAAAAGAAACAGGCATGTTTTCAAAAATACCTTTTTCTGTTCTTCCAAACAATCATCCCAACCAATTTCCCATGAGAATTTTTGTCTCACTGTATATTGTCAGACTGTAAATGGAAATTCTGACTATGCAGCTTCCACACTTACAAAGGAAACAAACCTAAAGTCTCTCATTGTAAGGTATTTTCAGCTAAAATCTTTCCCTGAGCGCTCCTGTGCTTCTTTGTGATACATATTTCAAGGCTGGGGTGGTAGAGCTCTTCACAGCTGTCAGGAAGGAAAATTCCAGTGATTTATCTGGTGTCTGAGCAGAGAGCTCAGCACAAAACTGATTCTCCCACAGCTGGGGGAAAACCAAAGCTGGCGTCTCACCCCTTCCAGTAGGCAGTTCTGGACAGAAGGCACGTGGAGTATTTGCACAGCTTTCCCCCAAATGGCAATAAAAACCTGTGTAGCTGTAACCTACAGCTAGTCCTGCCCTGAGGAGCCTGTGATCCAAACAGGTGAGAAGGGGCAGAAGGAAAGCAGGTGAAGTGAAACAGTCTGCTCTGTCCATCTAGCCCCGGGCAGGGGGCAGGGTTTGTGCATTTGGAAAGGTGAGAAGTTGCAGGCTCCTTTTCAGGCTTCCTGCTCTTGGGCTGTTCTGCCTGGGTGCAAGGAGATCAGACCCTGGGGGCACAGCTGAGGTTTGGGGGAGAGCAGCATCTCTGATCTGTGAGCTTCCTTCTCACAGATAGGAGAGGACACATTGCACCTCACTGACAGGATGAAGATTTATTCAAAGATTCTAGTCAGAGAGACTTTTTCTTTTAATAGAATGTGTTCCCCCATATCCATAATCCCTGTTCCTGCTTCCTCTCTGTGCTGGAGGAATCAATCACTTTTTAAGTAGATTGATTTGGCTCTCAGGTTTTCCATGACCAAGCTCCCTTGCCAGACCTTCCCTAGGAGCATTTGTTTTCTTGTGTAAGCAAGGACAATGCTGAGCTGTCCCCTTGGCCATGTCCCTGTATGCATCCAATCCTAGGCCTGGACTAAGAGTGGGAACTTCAGGTACTTAGAGCTGGGGCAGCTGGTTCCAATTGTCAGAAATAAATCTGCATCCACCACGACGCACAAATGGTTCTTGTTTTTAATTGAAGATATATGCATTTTCCAAAAGTCCAGATAATAAATTAAGGACTGTGGGACAGACTCCAGATTAGATTAACTCCCAGCTTCAGTTTCCCAAGCCTCTCAGCAAATCCCAAGAGTGGATTCTGGACAAATGAATCCCCCTCTCCACCTACTCCTCACAGAGGGAGCAATGAGAGGGGCTGGATTTTGAACTCTTTTGCACTGTCCTGGTTATGGGAGGTGCTGGAGCTGCTCTAATTTGCACTCTGCTGCAGAATCATGGAAAAGGAGCAGGCTAGAAACACCAGAGCACAGGAGATGCACGTGGGTCCAGCCTTCATAAGCCTGGCTCTGCCTGGGCTTGGCCAAGGGCTCTGCCTAATGGAGATAGGTGATGAGAATTTCCATCCCTAGAGCAAACAGGCCATATTCCAGTTCAGCCAGGTGCTCTCCACAAGAATTTCCCCTGAGGTGCTTGTGGTTTGGCACCTGGTGGTTACAGAGCTGCAGCTTTTCCTCACTGAGGCTAACCAAGGGGTTCCTGTGCCTCCACACCTGTGCTGGAGGCCGTGTGAGGGCTCTCTCCCATCCCCTCACCCAGGGAGCAGAGCTGTGAGCACTGACCTGCAGGGAACTTCTCCAGGATAAAATGCCTGTCTCCAGATTTGCCAAAGGAACATCACTCCCCAAGCCAGCGCTACTGGAAGCTCTTTCTGCCCAAGCAAAGGCCCAGCAGCTGCTTCCCCTCTCCCCCCTGCCAAACAAAGGCTGCCACGAGCAAAAAAAGCCCCGGCTCTGCACAGAAGGGTGGGCCCGGCCTGACATCCTATCGGATTTCCAGGCGGCCTTTCTGAAGAGTTGAAAGGGATGAAATAAATTCTCTGCTGCCTCTCTGTCATGCCCTGGATCAGCTCAGAGCTACACTGGGTTTCCCAGAAACCTGGGAATAACTGCAATTACCGTGCCCCTGGCCCAGTCCCCTGTGTTGCTTATTGTTGTGCCTAATCTTGAGATTCATTAGAGCCTGGCTCCTGGATAAAAAAAAAAAGCTGTCTGAGAAGAGAGACCACAAACATGCCTCCTTAATAGAGGAGCTGGGGGGAAAGGCTCTCTCTGCAGCTTTGAGGGCTGGCCCACACTGAAGGGCACAGTAGCTGTCGTAAAATCTTCTGCTCAGCCCTGTCTGAGAGTGTAACACAACTCGAAACAGCAGCTGAAAATGAAATAAATTCTTCCCAGACCTTTTCCCAGGCTGTTAACTGCATGTCCTCTACCAAAAATTTCCACCATCCCTTTACTTAAGGGCTTCTCTCTACAGCAAACCACACCACTTACTGAAATACTAAGCAGCTTCAGATGTCTGAATGCCTGGAATGAATGGCAGATTATTATCTGGGAATGAATGACCGTGTTCAAGGCCCCTGGTTTGGGTTCCCCCGTCTCATTCTCTGACTAAAGCTGTGGTGATACACTCTACCAGAGCCCTGAGAAAAAAAACAATAGCAGTTGCAATTATGCCCTGACGTTTTACAAAATAAGTGGGGTTTGTATAAAGCTATTTCTCAGCCATTGTTTTACACTATTTATGTAGACTAGATAGTCCGTGTGAGAGATTCAATATTGGAAGCAGACACAAACCCAAATTTTCCCTAGAAAAGCTGAAACAAGACATCTGAGGAGTTTTTTATAGGGACAGGTATCCTGAGGTAAAACAAGCAATGCAGGATAATTTTTACAGGATCAGGAAGAACAGTCATCCGTGGGAAAATGGAAGCTTGTTAAGGATGTGGAATTGCAGCAGATAAGTAACAAAAATCTGGACATATAATGAGGCGCAGATGAAAAGCAAATTAGGAAACCAGTGAACAGAAGCCAGTGGAGAACTACCAAGTTCAGTTCATAATCCTGCCATGACAGAAAAGTTCACAGGCAAGGGCTGCACATCATTCCAAAACACTTGGTCCAAGTCAGTTGGGTGATTCCCTGCAAGCAGGATAACAGACTTCTCCTGGGGCAGGCTGGTAGAAAGGATGGAAAACTGTGAAGGGGGAGAAGGGAGTAACAGGCAGTGAACATGAGACATGTCTATCACCAGAGGCATTGAATGCAGTTAGTTCAGAAGTTGCTTGCCCAAACTCTGGCTTGAGGTTTTCTGACACTCTTTGTATAACGTTTTATATGGAAAACAGGAGAAGGAAGAACAGGTTAACTCCCCAAGGAGCATTTTGTGAGCTGCCTCGCGCCAGAGATGGATGATAATCAGTACCAGCAACCAGGACAACTCACACCAGGACATCTGTGATCAGATGGCTCCGTGGGGATCTCCTGGGGCAGGGGAACCTTCAGGGCAGAGCTGGACACAGAAGTGGTGAGTGTTTGTCCTGGGGAGCCCTCCTCCCAGCCGGGGATGCCCTTGTCAGCTGCTGGGGGCAGGGAGGAGGGAGCGGCCGAGGCTTGTGCACTCGTGTCGGTGGAGGAGTCCACACAGGTCAGTCCTGAATGAAGGACTTCACATCTGTTTAGCTTGACCTGGCTTGCTCTGCCTGAAGCTTCTGACTCAGGGGTAAGCAGAACAGGCAGCAGATGTGCGGGGAGGTAAAAACAAAGCTTCGAAATTAAGACAAACCCCAGAAGAGGAGACACGGCTGCTCCTCAAACCTGAGTTATCCCCAGTAAATCTGCAGTGTCTGGTCTTCTCTGCGTCTAAAATGGCTCACGTGGGATTGCTTTATCCCAGCCGTGAGCCTGGGGGTGGGAAACACAACCCAAAACGCTCTTCCTTTAGCAGACCAGAATTCCTTAGGCAGCAAAGAAATCCGGCCGGGTTCCCCTCGAGGGAACGGGAGCGCCGAGGCACAATGCAGGCAGTGACCCGTGGAGGCAAGGGCACCGCCAGTGCCCCGCCAAGTCGGGATTTCTGCCGGGAAGACGGGATTTCTGCCGCGGGAACGGGGGCGCTTCACCCCGGCTGGGCCTCGGGAAGGAGACGGGACGGGCACAGGGGGCTCGGTGAAACAAGCGCCCCGGGAGGAGGGCCGGGCGGAGGGCTCCTCGGAGGAGAGGAGAGACGAGGGCAGCGCGGGGCTCTGATGCCTGGACGCGCACCCCATGGTCAGCGGGGAAAGCAGCTGCCCAAAGCGCCCGGCGTGGCGGGAGGGACGGGGAAAGGGCAAATCTGGTTGTTTCCAGCCCTAAACTTGAGCCAGCCTTCTGCGAGGGACGAACGTGCTGGGATGAAGGTGGAGGGATGAAGGTGGAGGGATGAGGGTGGTGGGCACCTTCGGGCGGACCCCCAGCCAGGGCAAGGCGCCGCGCCCCGCGGTCCCTCTGGTGATGCTGGGACCCTCTTGGCGCATCCTCAACCCCCATCAGCCTTTTGTTAGCGCCAGGCACGGCGAGCGGGCAAAGCCCCGTCCTCGGGGTCAGCTTGGCGGAGAGGCGACGGAACCCCCTTCCCAAGGCGGGGAGGAGGGAGGGAAGCGCGGGGATCCCGCAGCAACGGGAACCTGAAACCTGCGGGAAGAGCGGGCGAGGGGCCGCGGGTCGGAGCCCTCTCCGTCCCTGCCCCGCCGCGGCTCCCCGAGGGGAGGGAAGAGGGGAAGGAAGGGAGGGAGGGGAGGAGGGAGGGC